>CM074445.1:3885505-4118005 GCA_037101425.1 Elopichthys bambusa | reverse complement strand
ATACAGGTCTTAATACCCGCAGGGTTACTTTTAAAACACGATCAGCCTTTTCAGTTTGAGCCAGAGCGCAAAACTAGTGCGTGTGTAAGTGTAGTTAAAGGCTACACTTATATCCATCGCCAACTCTACGCTCTGTCAGTAGCTGTGGTCCACTAAAAGCCTCAAAGTCATAACTAAAGTGGAGAGAACAAAGACACAAAGTTTTATTCATCCACATTCTTCACAACTTCCCATTTTTTTTCTCCTCTTATCGCTAGTAAAGCAGTGAAGACTTACATCGCTTCTCTTGTTGTCCATCGACTGAAAATTACAACCAAAAGCTGCACAATGTTGCATCGTATATTATATTCAGAGTTGTGTTGCGGTAAAAATAGCAACAGGCTAGCGTCAGTAGCTCACCGAGTGCAACCATTTGACGTCATTGACATAAAACTCACTGTGCACCTAAACAAAATGGTGCCCCCCATTGTCCAAAATTAGTAACATAAATCTTTAATGGGCTTTCTACCTCGTATTTCAGTAAGAGACATCATTTATTAAGCCATACAGGTCTTAATACCAGGGGCTCCCTTTAAGGCATCTACCAGCAGGTGCTAAATGGATGATGCTAACCAGCCAACCCTTGACCACTTGCTTTAAACAAAGAGCTCAGGTTAACATACTGTTTATAGAGTAAACTATAGACTGTAGAGCAGCATGAAGAGTCATCTACAGGAGCATGTTCTCTTCCCGTCACACACCAGTGGCTCCACAAATGACTTTCTAATATACGACGCTAAGCTGCAATGGAAGGGTGCGTGTGAATTTTAGTGGCATGCAGGGGCCTTACTTAACCTTGAGCTTGAACTCATAAAAGTCCTGCCTGCATCCTCACACACTCCAAACACAGAAGGAACAGATGGCCAGGACACTAATTGTCCATCAACTGTAATGCATGTGTATTTCTGTTGTTGATAGGAAGCTGTTACTCCTTTGGGAAGTTACTTTTAAACGCCCTCCATCTCTCTTCATTCTCACCCTCTTTAACCTGAGCCAATGGAGAGTCGTCCTTAGTGTTCTGGCTAAATGATTCAACACTCATTGCACAACGTCATTAAGCTATGCCATTGTTTTGGATAGGCGACCTCTAGTGGCTAAAATTACTTATTGTGCCTTTAAATTCATTTAAAAAAACTGTGTGTGTATATATATATATATATATATATATATATATATATATATATATATATATATATATATATATATATATATATATATATATATATATATATATATATATATATATATATATATATATATATATATATATACACACACACACACACACACACACACACACACACACACACACACACACACACACACACACAGTATGTTATGAATTTTATATATAATATGCCTTAATTTTAATTTATTTATCATACATATTTAATATACATTTACACATTTGTATTTATAATTTATTCATCCTGGTTTCATCCATTACTGGCATTGCTTTTGAAGCTAAATTTCTTTATGAACAAGGAAAGAAACAAAAAAAAGAAAAAAAATAGAAATCTTTGAAAATGAATATATTCTGAAATTTGTTAAGTGACTGTTTTGAGCATCAAGTAAACTAGATGTACAGCATCACCAGAAATCTTTTCTTTCTTTGTTTTTAATCTGTAAAATAGTCAGTACTTGTTACTTTTGAAGAAGGCATCTGCTTTTTAAAGTGTTCTGTGTCACTTTGGTCGTAAGTATGCAACTGATTTATCCCTCTTGGGTAATTGTTCTCAATAAGCTTTATTCTAGCCACTCTTTCTTGAAGTGTCATTTGTTTTGTAGAGTTTCCCTAATGGCCTGATTCTCAAACACTGCAGTGTTGCTTAAAACTGCCTGTCTTCCTGGATTGAGTGTGTGTTTAGTCTATGTTCTCCCCAGAATAATAATTTAACTAGAAAATTCTTTGTTCTGGTGCTGGTTGTTCATGTTTCAAGAGTCATTATCGATCTAGTGTTATGAGGGCTGTTTCTCCATGACCCCTGATGGAGGTCAAAGGTTATAGTTCAGGGGTCACAGACAGAATGCTGTAGGGGCTTTGTTTTTGACAAATCAGTCTTTGTAAACGTGTATGGATGTCTTTAATGTAGGAGATCCTTGTCAGTGGTCATCCATCCATCCATCATTTCCATCCATCCATTATTTCCATCTAATCATCCATCATATCACTATTTCCATCCATCCAACCAATCACTATTTCCATCCATCCAACCAATCACTATTTCCACCCATCCATCCATCCTATCACTAATTCCACCCATCCATCCATCCTATCACTAATTCCACCCATCCATCCATCCTATCACTAATTCCATCCATCCATCCATCCATCCATCCATCCATCCAACCACTATTTCCATCCATCCATCCAACCACTATTTCCACCCATCCAACCAATCACTATTTCCACCCATCCAACCAATCACTATTTCCATCCATCCAACCAATCACTATTTCCACCCATGTATCCATCCTATCACTATTTCCACCCATCCATCCTATCACTATTTCCACCCATCCATCCATCCATCATCCAACCTTTAACTATTTCTATCCATCCATCCATCACTATTTCCACCCATCCATCCATCCATCCATCCATCCATCCATCACTATATCCACCCATACATCCATCCATCCATGGTGGAGATGAAGAGATTTTAGGTTTATATGTCAACGCCCAAATCCAACTGCATTAATCTGTCATTCTCTGTGTTGTTACAGGCTCTAGAGCTCCGTGCACGCTGTGACTGTCCCGCCCTTCCTGAAGTTGACCCCCGTGTTGTTTTCTACAAGAGCGTTCAATTGCTTCTAGACAAAATGGAAAAACAAGAGATGATGGAAAAAAAGGAAAAGAATGAGAAGGAGAGAGCTGGAGTCATGTTGTCACGCCCTCAAACCCCTCCAGTCTTGGCTCAGGGGTCTCAGCCTCAGCTGGGGGGAGTTCTGGTCACATCCGCTCTGCCACAAACTCTGCTTAGTAAATGAGACTTGATGAAATGTGACTGACAGGGACAAATTCAAGCTTTCCTTTTCACTTCTTTTTTTCTAGTCCAGTAGCTCTGAACAAGGCCTGAGAGGATCGTCAGATAGAACCAGACAGTTTTTATTTTTGGATCCATTACAACTGCTGTGATACCAGTCTGTGAGATGAGTTGGAATGGGTGTAAGTACATTATTTGTGTGTGATGCTTGAGTTTAGGCCCTTAATTCAAGTATCCACGGCAGTGCGTTCATGTTAATAATGGAGCAATAGTAAATGGGCTTTTAATTGGTTTTAATGATGTTATTAGCATAAGACCCCTGTGAAGCTGAATGCATTATGGTGTACAGTACATTATTCATCAAACATCTGCCTCTGCTTTAATGTTTCCTATAGGTTCTAGGCTGTGATATAACTGCTGTATAGCAGCTAATGTCACTGATTTTGAAGCTGCATGGATCTGTGGACACAGTTCATTATTTAGAGGATTTGTCACTGGGCAGCTAATGCCAAATAAAGCATCAACGCTTGTGTTCTTGGCAAGTGTTGACTTTATGCACTCTTTATGAAATGCACTCTTTATAAAGGCTATGAATGTAAAGAAATTACACTCAAGAAAAGTGAATTTCACTTAGCACCTTACAAAGTGATATTTGGTTTAATAATTATACATTAAGACTTTTCTGTTTTTGGCTCGACGTGCTCACAGAAGGCTAAAGAAAAAGATAAGAAGAAGCCTACTCGCCACGCGCCTTCGGCTGATGCTAACGTTAACACAGCCGAATCTCATCTGGATATTTCGCTGAGTTTATCAGAAATAAAGGCCAACAGATCACGCCTCGATGGAATTACTAGCCGTCTGGAGGGGATAGCCAATTCTGTGTCTTGCCTTCAGAATTCATTCGCTGCCCTCACTGAGAGAGTTACGGCCACTAAAACTCGCTTGGATGAAGCCGAACAGAGGATTTCGTCTGTCAAAGATTCGGCAGCAACTACTGAAAGGCAACTGGCTAGCTTAAAGGTGATGGTGGATCAGCTGCAGACAAAGATAGACGATCTTGAAAACAGAGGCCGTCGCAAGAATCTGAAAATAGTGGGTCTGCCAGAGAAAGCTGAGGGCTCCGGCCCACTCTCAGCATTCCTGCGAGACATGATCCCTAAGTGGTTAGATCTGCCTGCTGACTTCCCTGCACTGGACATTGAGAGGGCCCACAGATCTCCCACCTTCACATCTAACAATCCGAATTCAGCTCCGAGAAGTATTTTAGTTCGGTTTCTACGGTTCACTGATAAAGAAGAAATTCTGAAAGTGGCCCTGAAGAAGACTTACTCACAATGGCTCAGAGCTTCGATTCTACTCGGATTTGTCAGCTGGTCTGCTACAGAAATGCCGCGAGTTCACAACCGTGAGTAAAGCTCTGGCCGCCCACGGTCTGTATCGGGGATTCGCCTATCCGGCCAGACTCAGGTGTCTGAAAGATTAAACTGTTCAACGATCCGAAGTCAGCTAAGGATTTCCTGGTTTCTCTGAACGATTAACTTTGACTTTTGTTTGAGATCTGCACCTTGATTTTCTGAGAAAATAAAAAATGACGATTCTATTGGACATATATGATATACCCTAAGGTATTTAAGGTAACCTAAAATGTTGTTATTGTCCGCTACATAGGTTTGTAAGGTTTCAAATATCCTGTATATATGGCTGGTATGAAAGGGTAATTCTTTATTTTTTATTTCAAAATGTTTATTTGTTTATTTTAATAATTATTATCCCAGTGGTTTCATCTATTACAGTTTTATGTTTGTATTATACTCGTTAGAGTGGGCCATGATGGGGCGTATAACTTGGTGGTATTATGTTATCAGCTGTTTCAAGGCTTCTTGTGTTATTTTATGACTTGATATCATCTGTGTCTCATCATCTGGGGATGGGGTCTTGGGGGTAGGGTTTTTCAGGTTTGTTTTGTGTTTTACTTGTACTCTTCTATTCGTATTTGGTATCTCATACTGACATAACATGCAAAATTATACAACAGATTATCATTCTTATGACTCTACACTTTTCTGTATGCAGAACAATCTTGAATTAGTAACTTGGAACGTGGAGGGCATACGTCATGTAATTAAAAGGAAGAAAATTTTAATACTCCTTAAAAAAGAACATATATCTATCGCGCTACTACAGGAAACTCATTTATCTGATAAAGGACATGTGAAGTTGAAAAGAGATTGGGTTGGTCAGATTTATTTTTCCTCATTCACGTCAAATAGTAGGGGCACTGCAATTCTTATTCATAAAAACATCCCATTCATTCTCGAGCATGCAGAATATGATTCTGAAGGAAGATTTGGTTTTGATTTCTGGTTTAATCCTTGGAAGACATATCACTGTAGGAAATGTATTCGCTCCAAATACAGATTGCCCTAATTTAAAATTATACATTGCTATATAATTGCTGGACAAAACAATGCCAAATAAGTATTTAACGACAATAAAGGAATTCAGGAATTTATTAAACTGAATAAGAGTTTGCAGTGGATTATGGAGGGCTACTCCCCACATGAAAACTTACAACAGTAGCCTAAAACAGTTGTGTATAAATTGCATTTGCACACTGATTTTGTGGTTATGTTGCATTGCTGCCTGATTTGCATGACTCCTTGAGTGAATAAGGTGGAAAACAACACAGTCCATGTGTGCAAATCAACACCATTATCAGCAGGGGCCATCTGTTCTTAGTAAATTCTCCTGTGTTTGTTTGCTTCAGTCATATTCAGTTATCTTTATCTGATTGTACAGGGAGGATTCAAACTTTTTCATTTGTACTTTTAAAAGAAGAGCATAAAACAAGCAAGCAGACATAAAGCCAGTCAATCTGCTGCTGCCAGTTCCTTCCCTAGAGGCTACTTTTTATAGAGTGATGTACCTGTAAAGTGCAGGTACACTGTCAGACAAATGTGACTCTGCACTCTGGGCCTCTAACGAGAGAAAATTGGGGAGGAAAAAAGCACCATAACTAAGACAAGAGTGATGCATTTGCTCTTACTGGGCGGATTTTTGAGCAGATGGCTATATTTGTCCTCTCACCCGCCCACTAGAAATTTCCATACAGACTGAGGAAGACCTCTCACTGAGAGATGCCATGTTGGTGTTGATGTTTATGGCTCTATGTATGTCTACATTTGATCAACTTTTGGGCTGGTTATAGTTCATTTCCACAGCAGAAGAGCCACTGATGCCTCAAATATACCCCTTTTCCACCAAGGCAGTTTGAGTGCTGGTTCAGAGCCAGAGCCTAGTTTCAAATCAGTTCTTTGTCTTTTGACACCCAAAGCACCAGCTCCGAACCAGGAAAAGTGGTTCGTAAATAGGACCAAAACATTGCTGGTCTAGAAGTAAGAACCGCTTGTGTCGGGCTGGTGGCAGGGTGACCAACAAGAAACTTGTGACCGCCAGTTTTGAAATAGCAGCTAATAGAGCTAATAGCAGCTCGATTGTAATCTCCACCTATATACAAATTACGGCAAGCCGTGTTTGGATGCCGATGTAGGTTCGTAAAGCCGTGAGCATCAATAGTAGTGAAACGTCCACCATTGTTGATGGAAGGCTTTTTCTAGATGCATCTGAGCAGCGCGGACCGATCGGTGGGTGACATCAGGTCCACGGGAGCATTTGTAGAGCATACAAATCCTCATGCTTTTGGATTGTTCTCGCGGTGCTTTGATGTCATGCACCAATCGCTCTGCGAGAAGCCTATGCATCTCGAACAAGCTTGGTGTGTTTGTGTTTGGCGCTGCCGCGCTAGCCTTGCTGTGAAATATGAGACTTCTACGGTGACGTAAGACCTGGCTCTGTGCTGGCTCTCTAGCCAATGGAAAGGCAAACCAGTTCTTAGAAGGCTCGTCGGTTGTGCTGGTGGAAAAGGGGTAATGGAGTTTGAGAGTTTGCCAGGAGAAATGTGCATGGCATGCACCATGGGCCAAGTGTGGTATCCCAAAATGTTGGGATAGCTGGACTTTGTGCTGGTAGGGACCATCTTGGTCTATTGGTCCTTGGTCCAGCTTTTTGACCACCAACAAACAAGCTACTATATACCACAAAACAGTTTGACCACCTTAAACTGGTGACTGGGTTTTTCCAGCAGGACCCTTGACCAAGATGGTGTAGTACCTAACCCAGTTGGTAGACTATCTTGGTCCAGCTGGTAAGAGATTCTTGATCACCAACAAGCCAGCTACCATGTTCCATAAAACAGCTTGACCACCTTAAGCTAGTATGAGTCAATTTTCCAGCAGGACCCTTGACCAAGGAGGTCTAGTGACACCTCAGCTGGTTGATTGACCATCCTGGGCAAGCACTAATGAGCTTCTGGACCAACATGGATGAGCGATAAACTAGCTGCCACTTAAGTGGTAGCACTGGTCTGACTTTGCTTTTTTAAGAAGGACCCTCAGATTGGTTTACCACCAATAAACCAACTACCTTGTTACTAAACATAAAACAGCTTGTCCAGTTTAAGCTAGGATGACTGGGTTCCTCCAGCAGGACCTTTGAACGGTCTACTACTTTAGCCTGGTCCCCACTAGCTGGTAGTTTAGCTGGTCAACCATCTAAACCAACTTTGAACAGCTAGATACCTACAATCTTGTCCTAAAAACCTGCTTCCACCATTTTCCAAACTTTTTGGATACCACTGTGGTACCACTCCCACACAACTGCTGTTGATCTGCAAGTTCAATCCTCCATCTGTGGAAAAAGTAGAACATGTTTTGATTAAAAAAAAAGTCCAAAACTGCAATCCATGGCTCATAATGCATGTGGTTGACAATTATCTACAACTGTGTCTCCCTCCAGGCCCACTTCATGCTTAAGCATGTTCCTTTCTGGTTTTAAGTAGGACACATCTGTAGTTTTGCTGCTGTTTTGGCATTAATTATCTCTTGTTTTCTTAGCACACTTTATCCTGTTTATGTCTCTTTGACTTTCCTTGTCTTTGCTTTGCTTAATATTGCATTATGAAGAAATGTGCTAAACTGTGTCCTTCAATGGTAAAACAACACATAGAGCGTCTGCTCAGCTGGTTTTGGTGCAGCGGCATCTGTTTGTGTTACCTGTATAAGCAAATGTTTCACCATAGCCTTTTGGGGCAGGATTCTGACCCACTTAGTAAAAATACATCTTCTAAAAACCCTCCCTTGATGGAGGAGCTTTTTAAAGGTGTGGTTAGAAAGAGTGGCTGTTTAAATGCGGCAGCTGTTGCCATGGTTTTGTGACCTAAACCCGCAGTCTGTTCAAATTAGATGCAAGCTCAAACCTCAAACAGACAGCGGACGAGTGTCGACCCCCCCACCCCCAAAAAAATGGAGGAAGTGAACTGTAGGGAAATACGCTGCGGCTACCTTCTTGTGTACTGCTGTCATTCTAATTCTCACTATTAACTATCTGCTTATTAGCATGCACATTACTAGGATATTGACTGTTTATTAGTACTTATAAAGCACATAATGCTTTATTCTGCAAGACCATATTCTACATCCCTTAATCCTACCCCACCTAAACTTAACAACTACCTTACTAACTATTAATATGCAGTAATTAGGAGTTTATTGAGGCAATAGTCATAGTTAATACTTAGTTAATTGGAGAATTGGTATTAAAATGCATTTTGGTCAATCGGTCTTTGGTCTTTCAGCTATCAGAGCAGAAACGAAAGTTGCCACTCTTTGTATTTTTTCATCTCCGGTCGCATTCATATGTGAAGTAAAGTGATATGTGACGTGTAGCCAAGTATGGTGTCCCATACTCGAAATTTGTGTATTTCACCCATCCAAGTGCACACACACAACGTGAACACACACTCGGAGCAGTGGGAAGCCGTTTTTTGCTGAGGCTCCCGGGGAGTGATTGGGGGTTAGGTGCCTTGCTCAAGGGCACCTCAGTTGTGGTTAATAAGAGTGGAAAAAAGCGCTGTTTATTCACTACCCCCACCTACATTTCCTGCCAGTACTGAGGCTCGAACCTGTGGCCTTCGGGTTACAACTCTCTAACCATTAGGCCACAACATCTGAAGCATCACCTGCCCCTTGCGTGAGCTCATTTCGTCCATTAGATCGTAAGATATGAAAGCCCATAGATTTATCCACCCATAGACCCTCCCATCAAAGAAATCAGGACAGAAGTGGTTGAAAGTTGACAAAAGAGACGGATTAAAACACCAGGTGTAAACGGCAATGTGTCTCCCTCGTCTACTTGTGATCCGATCGACCAAAACGCATCTTAATACCAGGTGTAAACAGGGCCCTAGATTCACTGTGTAATATTGTCAGTTTAACCACCAGAGGTCACTATTTAGACCTCAAGCTGTATATGTTACTATGACATGTTGAGACAAGAATCTTCAAATGTGAATGTTCCATTTTTGTTGCATATTATAAATGTCCGTCTATAATATGTCTTATCAGACTCCAAAACTGCACAGCTCACAGCCATTTTCCTTTTTTTTTTTTAAAGATATCTACTATCTCGTTTGAGCACATTCACATTCTCACATACTATTACTATATACTATTACAGATAAGAGCAAGAAATGTAAGCGTGTTTAGCCATTATTCAGAGATTAATGACGCTATGCCAGTATTAACCATATTTTAAAATACAATGTATCTGTGAGGTTTTTGTGGAAAGTGGAAAATCTGTTTTTAATGTTTTTAAAAAAAAAATTTTCTTTGCATGGCCATAGGAAGAGCTCTCATTATGTTGATTTAAAATACAGTAGGAAAGGCTGGTTTGATCTTGAATTATTTATGCTTTCAGTACCCATGTTGTATCAAGACGAGCACATAAAAGTGTCTATCCTAATAAAAAAAATTGTGTATCATAAGCTTCAATATGAGGGAAAAAACGTTAATAGTTCTTCATCTGTTACTTTGTACTGTTACGAACGATATTTAATGTTAAATGGCTACAAATATAAAGTTAATTCCAAAGTCTATGCCTTTTAAACTGGAGAGATACTGGTAAGCGAAAGATAAGGCAGGAGAGGTCAAACATGGAGTGGAACACCGCCGGACAGTCTATTTTCTTTCTTATTCTGTTTGTGTGACTTTCCATCTGTGTTCAGCAGAGCGGTGATGCGGTGCAGCAAACTTCAGAGCGTACTGGTCCTACAGGGCAATGTTATGAAGGGCATCTGAGAACACACACACAAAAAAAAACACTGACCATCACAGACAGACCCAGGTCACTGGTGCATGTTTACAGCCCAGAACACCTCATTTCTCTTGCAGCCATCATACTGAGAACAGGCAGCAGAGCCGGAGCAATGAAAGCTCCTCAGATAAAACTGCTTTCTTAATATTTGTCTTTTATCCATGTCTATTAGCATGCTAGTAGGGTATTTAAAAAGTTGGCAAAATATGCTTTATATTGTTTTGAAGTGAAATCGATGTCTTAAGTCCATGTCTGTTCGCTTTGAGGCCAGGGATATATATACACCTAAAAGTTGGAAAAAGGTGCACATTTACAGTCTTTTTTTTTGTTTTGTTTGTTTTTTTCAAGCTAAATGGACCAAAATGGTGACATCATCTTTTAATTCATTATTATTTCTTTTATATGACATATGTATACCCCCCTGACTTCAAAATCTGGCTTTTAGTTCAAGTCTATTAGCCTTGAGGCTATTAAAGTGCTAGTGTACTCAAAGAACTTCACTGAATATATACACATTTACAGTCTTTATTTTTCAGGTAAATGGTCCAAAATGATGACATCGTGTTTTGCTTTCTCTTATATATGACATATTTAAGACCCAGTGAAATCCAAATCTCTCTTTTAGTCTGCGTCTGTTAGCTTTGCTGCCTCTGATATGGTACTTTGTGCCTAAAAGTTGACAAAATAAATACAAATGTACAGTTTACAGTCTTTCTGTAATCTTCTGTGTAAAATTCTGTGATCTTTTACTCTCCCTTATGTTGTTTCAAACCCACTTTTTGGATGGAAAAAAAAAAGAAAAAAAAAAGTGGGTTTGGGGTGGAGCTATCAAGATAGGGGCTTGATAGCTCCACCCCAAACCCACTTTTTTTTTTCTTTTTTTTTTCCATCCAAAAAGTGGGTTTGAAACAACATAAGGGAGAGTAAAAGATCACAGAATTGGATGAACTATAACCTTAAATTCCATTACAGAGGTGGACCACAGGACCAAAAACCAAGCATTTAAACGAAAAAACAACCAATCAACTCATTAAACCTGCCATAAGCCACAAACAGGCCCTGAGACAGCAGTTTCCTCCCTCATCACTCGCATATGGATTTCTGATGGCTCTGGGAACTAATTGATCCACTAGCTTAGCTAGCTATATGCTATTTTAGGGCCTAATGATACCAATAAACAACTGATTTCTGATTGATCTGAAAAAAAAAAAAAAAAAAAATCAATAATTTGTTAAACGAGCTGTTTTCTAAACTCCAGGGTGATGCGAGAGAAATTATGCACACTGCTGAGTGTGTGTGTGTGTGTGTGGCTGGCCCAGTTCTTTGTGCTGTGTGTGTGTGTGCGTGTAGCGTGTGGTAATTAGACACAGAGCAGGGATTTTTGAAGCAGTCAAGCAGCGGGAGAAAAGTCTCCTGCTCTCATTGTGGATTAATGAGCAAAGCTTTACGCTGCAATTAAAGATGAAACGAATGCAGAGATGTACATTTCCTCTTCTGTGGTCAGAGCCAAGGAGAAATCACGTAACGGACATATACAGATTGGCTTTGCTCTGAACTAAAGTAAAACAAATGTGAGAAATAACCAATTG
Source organism: Elopichthys bambusa (assembly GCA_037101425.1). Classification (NCBI taxonomy): domain Eukaryota; kingdom Metazoa; phylum Chordata; class Actinopteri; order Cypriniformes; family Xenocyprididae; genus Elopichthys; species Elopichthys bambusa. The sequence goes on along the minus strand of CM074445.1, from coordinate 4,106,181 downwards.
AAAAATTAAAATTTTATCAGACAAGTCACATGACATCACTGACATCTGTACAGCAAAGCCAGACAACCACGTGAGGACGAGATTTGACATTACCGCTCGCTGTGGTTGTTCTACAAGGCTTTGAATTGTAATGTCACCATTATAATATGTGTTCAGAAACAACAAAAGCGCAAGCGTTTGGAAGGTTAATGTGAAATTATTCAAATGTATTCATATGTAAATCCCTCGTCCCGGTGCCATTGACAGTAAGGAGTTTGGTGCCCCTCGAGCCCCCCGAATGCAGTCACACTTTATCGGCCTTTATTTCTTTAGTTCAGGGATGTTTTCAAGCGTGGAACATAGAAAAAGGGAGGGAGAAATAAGCAAAGTGAGCAAATGAAAGGCAAATGAAAGCAGGAGGTGATTACTGAGTCCTGAATGGAGGCATGACTGGAGAATGATTATTATTCAATACAGAGAGAGCAGACAGCACATTGATGAAGTGAGTGGGTATAAAATCCATAAACAGAGCATGTTTCAGAAAGAAACTGCCCCATAGAGAGGGAGAGGGAAGTGATCTGAAAAGATAAAAAGAAAAAAAGATCCAGGATGAGGCATAGCTCACACTGTTTCTCACATTTGAAGACCCCATGAAATGGTCTGACGAACGCTGTTGTATTTCCTATTGAGTTGGGACATAACAATAGGTTAAACCGTTTTTTTTTAGCTTAAATGTGCAGTCACATTAGCAAAGAAGATCCATTGTCTGTTGTTATAGTGTAGAGATGTATGAAACACACCTCACACAGAAGTCACTTTGAAACAAAGCAGTTTTCTGTTGGCCAACGAGGAGAATCTGTGAAACATTTTAACCTGTTGCGTAGGGAAATCTTTCATCCTCAAGTGAAATTCCAGATCTTGTGGATTCCTATGGAAATAACTGGATTTTACCCACAAAAATTCGCCAAACAATGGTAAATGTTACTACACCTATAGACATACCATTAAACCATGATTTGCTACTTGCTATTGTTAGCCAGTAGCAGGTAGAAAGGTCTATAATACCTGAAGAGCCATCCGTTAGCATTCCCAATCATCGCAACAGCAGTTACTTGTTTGGTGCAGAATATTCCAGAAGTCTACCAGCAGAAGGAAGGCAATCTAATTATAGAAAGTATTTTATTGGACAAACTTTTGTATACACGTACCTTAGCAGGTGATGTCATCATGTTGGTCCATTAACCTGGAACAGAAAGACTGTAGATTGTAAATTTGTATGTATTTTGTCAAACTTTAGGAGTACACTAGCATTTCTATAGCCTCAAAGCTATAACATACATGGACTAAAAACAAGAATTTGATTTCACTGGGATATTCTTAAAGGGTTAGTTCACCCCAAAATTTAAATTCTGTCATTTATTACTCCCCCTCATGTCGTTCCAAACCTTTAAGACCTTCATTCATCTTCGGAACACAAATTAAGATATTTTTGATGAAATCCAAGAGCTTTCTGACTTCCCTATAGACAGCAACTTCATAACCAATTTCAAGTCCAGAAAGGTACTAAAGATATCGTTAAAATAGTCAACGTGACTACAGTGGTTCAACCTTAATGTTATGAAGTGACGAGAATACTTTTTGTGCGCAAAAACAAAACAAAAATAACTTTATTTATAAATTTCTACTCTTTGTCAGTCTTCTACGCTGTTCACATTGTAAACACAGTGCAGCACTTCTGGGTTTTACGGCAGAACGCCGGCTCATTATTGGCTGACACTGTACACATGAGCAGCATGACGCATAGTGTGATGCTTACACAAGAGCCGGCGTTCCAACGTTATGGTTATATATAATGGCGTTGATGGTATATAATGCTTATGGCGTTGCTGTCTATAGGGAGGTCAGAAAGCTCAGATTTCATCAAAAATATCTTAATTTGTGTTCCAAAAATGAACGAAGGTCTTAATTGGAATGACATGAGGGTGAGTAATAATGACAGAATTTAAATTTTTAGGTGAACTAACCCTTTAAAGCTGCAGTTAGTAACTTTTTTTTGGTTAAAAATGATCCAAAATCAATTTTTTTAACAAGTACATAACCAAAACTATCTCCTTATCTTAGCCCGATTCACAGCTTGTAATAATATTTTATAATTCGAGTGGTACTGGTAGGTTTCTGCAGGTAATTTGAGCATGCCACCGTTCGTCCTTGCATAATTACAACACGTCCGTTTACATAAAAAACGAGTCCCAGCTAATAGGCTATATCGCATGTGAGGATACTGCAGGTGGCGGATCATTTATAGCCTTTTCTAGCCCAGCTGCAATAATTAGACAACATTTTGATGGTGGATTGTATGGTCTGAAAAATTAATGTTAGAGATTAGACTGTACAGAAATTGAAATCTACAGGTAACGCTAATACACACTAAATACAAATAGTCACACAATGCTGATGTTGTTAACATTAACAATTTGAGAACAAGGTATAACAATAATAATTTGCACGGTTTGATGTGGTATGGGCTAAACGATTGTTAGATTTAATTACCATTGATAGAGCGATTTATTGTAATGCTTTTTTTTCCCTCAGTTGGTCAGAACAAAAGTAGCAGATTTGTTACTTACGTATTCAGATGACATTTTCCGATGGAAATTCTTATTTTGGAATACTTCCAAGACTACAATCTGTGATTCCAAAGTACAGTATCCACCGCTGCAGTGACTGACAGCAAACATTCTCCTCAAAACTTTAGATTCATCCGCGCTGAGAAGCCGTGTCGATGCACAACCCACATAAAGATGATAATTCCACAAATAACTGCAATTGCAGGTTTCAAACAGAGATGGCGACAAAGAGGCAAAACTTACGGACTTTAGCTTTTAGCTTTAGCTTATGCCTTATAAGAGATTTAATAAGAGAAAAACATGATGCCATCATTTTGGTTCATATACATTAACAATTACATTAGCAAAAGTGTCCTCAAAGTTAACACATGGACTAAAACACATTTTCATTTATTATTAGAGAAAGGATAACATGATGTCATCATTTGGTTCATTTACTTGGAAGAGAAAGAAAAAGAAAAAAAAAAGTGGGTTTGGGGTGGAGCTATCAAGATAGGGGTTTGGTCTTTTGGGGTAGGGGCGTGTTTGTTTTGGTAATTTCAAATATCAACAGTGTTTCTCAGAAATTGCTTACTGCACCTTTAAGTGGTTATTCAGTGAAAATCTTCCTAGTAGCTAGCATTTTTGTTTGCACTTTTTTGTGAATATTCATTTCATGTATTTTTATAAAACATGACAAACAATGCCATCTGGCATCACTGATTCAAATCTGGCTAAACGTCTTGACGAGCCATATTTAAATACAGAAATGCAAATTAGATTTAAAAGCTTCTAAAGATTTAGTGCAAAAGTGGTATGGTAGAGGTGTGCAATAGGTATTGTCTATTATAATATCACACTAGTTGTTAATAGAGGTAAAGTGGGTCACTTCTTGATCAGTTGTCACTTTGTGTTGTATTTAAATGTATTTGTAATAACACATTTGTAAGTTGCAATTTATTACATTTAAAATATATTGGCTTTAAATGTAGTATTGCATAACACACTGTAAACCCAAATAAGTTGGCAAAACTCAAAACATTTGAGGTAATCAGTTACATCAAATTTTTTCAAGTTAAGAAATTTAAAGTTTAAGTAAGCAGAACTGGCAGAAATGTATTTTGTACTCATACTATACATTAAAATTATCATGTAATCTCAACTTAAATATTTTTAGTAGTGGAAACTTGGCTATCTTTAACTAGCTAATTCAGTAAATGCTAACTTGTTAATTGCTAACACGATGCTTTGATAGCAGTAGCATAGCAAAACAATTACTGAATGAGTAAAGCAATGTATATATTCAACACATGTCTGTTCTCAAACCAAGCTCATGCTCCACTTGTCACCATGATGGTAACCCTCCAAAAACCCACACTGTAAACCCGAATAAGTTGGCAAAACCCAAAATCAGTTGGATCACATTTTTTAAGTTAAGAAATTAAGCAAGCAGAACCGGTTTTAACAGTTTAACTGTTGTACTCATACATTTTAATTGTAGTTTACTTGAAATATTTGAGTACACTAATTCATTTAAACCTAAAATGATCATGTAACCTCAATATAAACATTTTATTAGTGTAAACTTAGCTAGCTATAACAAGCTAATTTCAAAAATGCTAACTTGCTAATTCGCTAGCATGTTAATAATAGTATGATAAAGCACTTGCTGAATGGCTGCAGCAATATAAAGCATTTAATATACTTGCTCTTAAACCAAGCCACATGCTCCATTTGTCACCATGATGGTAACTCTCCAAAAACCCACATTAACAGAAACTCTTCTAAATTAGCATAACAAAACATTAATCACTACTAAATCTCCCACTTAACATTAATCTTGCACAAAAAAACATTATATAACACTTAATTTTAGCATTTACTCACCCTATCGAGTGCCGTGGGCAAAGCATGCTGGGGAATAGGAATCTCAGCCCAGTTTCAGGTAAATCTAAGTTTGTCTAAATTAAAAGAAACAAGTTCATAAAACTCAAAACAATGAAACAATTCAGATTACTTAAAATGTGTCAGTTTTTTTTAACTCAAACGAAAAAGAAAGGTCTAAATGCTCATAAAAGTTAATTTGATTTAACTCATTTGTTTAATTTGAGTTTACCCTACTCAAACCAGTTAATTATTTTGAGCATACGGTTTACAGTGCACACTACAGTTAAAATTATAATCAAGTACTTTACATGTTCTTTAGTATGTTACTTTTAAGACTTTTAACTTATGTTACTTAGTGTTACTTTTAAGATTTGAAGTACACTACAAGTGCACATTTAATATAATCGAGCACACTTCTTTTTCACAAGGGAAACCTTTTATTCCTCGGGCCAAACAATCAAGGAATGAACTGATCGTAACTAAGAAACATTGCCTGAAGCTGTTATGTTTGGGGTGAATTTAAAAAAGTGTATAAGGACATCTTTACATTCCCTAAAGCTCAGACTTTACCATTGCCATTTAAAGATAACATCAGTATGAAAGATCTGTGAGTACTGCAGTCAGATTTTGCATGATTCCCTTTCATTCTTAATGTGAATCACATGGCTGAGAGGACCATCTTACATCTTATCTGTGCCTGAAATGCATTTTGCAGAAAGCCCAGTGATGTTCATGGACGCAGTCATATGCAGCAGATATGCTTGCTGTCCCCCGCCACCCCGTGTTGCAGTACCTGGTCCCGTTGCCATAGTTTCCATTATGCACAATGTGTTTGTGATGTGAAGGACAAAGCAATGATAAGTGCTGTTAGGAGCTCTCGCTGTCCTCCACCCACTCCTCATCTCGGAAATGTCAGTAAAACCTCAGAAAGTGGCAGAGAATTGGACAGACGCTTCAGAAGAAAGGTCTTCTTCAAGAGTTTTGACTGCAGATCCTTGTGTTGTTTATGTGTACATCTTCATGTAGGAATTTTTTTAATGGGATGGTTCTCAAAACTCAAATTCTGTAATTATTTTTCTTAGTATCATGTCATTCCAAACGCATATAACTTTCTTCCACAGAGCACAAGGCAAGAATTTTTAAAGCACTTCATGGACACTATTACAGATGCAGTTTCCATATAATGAAAGTGAATTGGGACTGGTGCTGTTAAGCTACAAATTGACAAAAAAAAGCAGTATAAATGTGGTCTATATGACTTCTGCACTATATTCTAAGTCTTTTAAAGCCATTTAATAATTTTGTGTAAAAATTCCCCAATCCCTCTTGACTGTAGCTCTTAAAGGAATAGTTTACCCAAAAATTCTGTTATCATTTACTTACCATCATGTCATTTCAAAACGGTTCTTTCTTCTGTGGGACACAAAGAAGATTTGACAATTTGCCCTTACAATGAAAGTCAGGGGTGTCCAATGTTGTTTTGGACCCCATCCCAGACAGCAACATAGTGTGGCCCAGATCCGGCCCACATCTGGCACATATGGATTACACCCGGGCCAGATGTGGGCCAAATCAGGGTCAACACTATGTTGCTGTCAGGGCACTGGCTTGGATTGCATCTTCAAAATATTTTTTTAATGTCTCACAGAAGAAGAAAAAAAAAGTCATACAGGTTTGGAATGACATAAGGGTGAGTAATTTTTAGGTCAACTGTATTTTTAAGAGGTCATTTACACAACACCATTTTTAACAAAAAATGGAAAACTTTTTGTTTGTTTTGGACATTCATTCATTCACATAACAATGGCATTTTGGGGGCCTGAAAACACAAACTTTTGAAAATGTGATTCAAAATGCAAGTTTTCGAAAAGGATACCGTTATTGCCTCTGTATAAACTATAAAAACGCGAATTTGTGAAAACGTTGATTTTAATGCGCATGCGTATTTCATGTTCTATAGGCGCATAGTGTTTCTTTACAAAATGACATCACCAACTACTGGCCTGGCAGCAGAATGCAGCATTTTTAATCGTTTTCACAGTTCTGTGTTAATGGGGATTGTTTTGACAACGTTGTTGTCTGTATGTGAAAAACGCAAAGGAAAAACATTTCCACTTTTAGTACATCGTTGTCGTGTAAATGTACCCTAAATCAAACATGGCACCTGGCAACAAGTGTTGTTATTGTTGACTAAAACTAATAAAAATCTTTTTTTTTTTAACAAAAATATAAATGTTGCCTTGGCAGCTAGCTAAAATAAATAATTTTAAGTTGACATAGCCTACTAAAATTATTAAACTAAAAATGACATAAAATGAAACTAAAGCTATATTAAAATAAAATAAAAATAATAATATACAAATAATATTTGTTATATAAACTAAAAAAAAAGCATAATAAAATTACTCAAATTTAAAATTTGTTAGCTGGAGGTTACAAAAAAGACAGAAATAAGGCTGTTTACACGTCACCATTTTCAACTATATACATAAAACTTTTCATGCGTTTTGGCCATTCATTCACACGACAGAGGCGTTTCGGTGGCCTGAAAACGCAAACTTTTAAAAACGGGTTTCAAAGTGTTCAGTCTATAGGCAGGGATCATTTTGTAGTGTTTCTTTACAAAGTGACATACTGGCCTGGCAGCAGAATACAGCATTTGTAGTTATTTTCACAGATCCTTGTGAATGGGGATCATTTTCACAACATTGTCATCTGTACACACAAAAAAAAAACTTTCTATTTTTAGTGTATTGTTGTCATATAAACATACCCACAAAGAGCTGGATTTACTTGCAACCATTTTTCTTTCATCAAAATATACTTGAAATTTCACTTCTTCGGGTTATCTGGAAACAAAAACAACACTTATTATGAGATGAGATCTGACCAAGAATAACTGACAATGAGCACTATATATACACAGAGAGAAACACAAGGGACTCAACAGGTAATTAACAAGACAGGTTAGACACATGAGGGCAAATCAAAAACCACAGAAGAGCATGAACAAAGAAAACACAGGAAACTTGAGCTGAGAACAGTGCGAAACTAACTCAAAGTCCAACCGAAGCAAAACAAAGAGACAATAATACTTTTATAATACTTTCTTATCATGTTAGAACTCAACACCCCCCATTTCGCTTTCACTATATAGAAAAGATGACCACAAAATTTGTTTTATTGTGATTGTCAGAAGATGTCATATGGGTTTTGAGATTGACATTTACATTTTAGGGTGAACTGTCCCAATAATAAGGAAGAGCCACAGTACCTAAAAGCAGATTTTGCGGACGTTCAGACTTAAAATGGGCTGTAGAGGGAGTGAACATAAAGCAGTGTGTGGCATCAGAGAAGCTGACTCAGATTGCTGGCTCTGTGGCAGTTCACAGTGGGGTGTGTGGGCTGAATGATGTCCTAGTCAGCTCCCCGAGGTCATCAGATCAGACTCTCTCTCTCTCTCTCTCTCTCTCTCTCTCTCTCTCTCTCACTTGCTTCTTCTAGAACAATCTGATACTGTAGAATTCATCCAAAGTTTTTCTAGGTCACTTCCTGCAGTGCTGGCACACCTGCTTTATCACTCTGGTTATACACACAGACACATATAATCTTTTTTTTTAATGTTTGCTATCTACAATATGCCCAGATCCACATGTCATCCATATAAAACTTGTCTTTTTGACAGGTCACAGATCTCATCCAGTATCATTCTCCAACAGCTTTTCTCTCCTAACTTGTTTCTTCCAAATAACCTTGCTCTAGACCACACTGTTTCCAAATTGTTTGCCCCTGTCCTGTGAAAGTGCTGTGTCTGTGTGTTTGGGAGTGAAGGGGTGTAATGAGTATGCTCCTCGACACATTGATTCAGCCTGATTGTCTGCCTCAGGCTCATCCAGGGCCCATCATGGAGGGACAATTGTTTTTCATTACCGCGAGTAAGAGAGGAGCAGAGGTCAGAAACCTGGACTGACCTTAGAGTGTCGCCAGTGGGATATACTATTACAGCACTGCATGGGGGGGAGGTGGTGCCGATATAATATGGGGATGCTAAAAAAGCAGGTAAAGGGAATTTCAGACATTTAACATTTATTCTACATTGCATATTTTAACTGATCCTATCAAGCGTTTTAACTAGCTGTAACCAGCAAGACTTATTCGTTTTCATCAGAAAATCATTATAGTTGAAGGTTTGCTGGTCAGTAGCATGGCTGTGCTGCTCCACTAGCTAGACCAGCACTAACAAGCATACGATTAAGATGGTTTCAGCAGGTTTAACAAGCGCATAAAAACCTCACTTTTAATGGCAAATACAAACATGAATGCAAATGGGCCTAAAAATCCATTCCTCCTGTCGAAACTCCTTCTTAATGAGGAGATGGAGACTTAAATTCTGTCAATAATATTGAAGTTCTTTATAAGCAGCTGCCTATGGATTCGTGTTTTATATCAATGTGAAAGCGACACAAAGTTGCATGTTGGATAAATACATCCACATTCTGTGACGTTTTGCCTGATTCTGCAGGTAAAAGCTTAACCGCAAAGCAAATAAAATTGTAAAAGGTAATGTAGTCGAGTTTCTTGTAAATGCGACAACTCACAGTTGTGATTTTGTTTCTTGTAAATGCGACTATGACTTTATTATCTTGCAATTGCAACTGTATATCTCGTAATTGAGACTTTCAAATGCCCAGAAAGGTACTAAAGTTATATTTAACCCCTTGACGCCTACTATCACACCGCTCACAGAATCACAGGATCACAGATACGATCACAGAACGTTCAGCGCATCACGTGATCAACTGCCAAATTCAAATGTGCTTGCGCACTTTGGCTGGCGCTGAGCATTTAAATAGTACTCATGTGTATTTAAATGTCTGAAACCTAAAATTAAACATGATGTGGTTAAAAACACTGCATATTTGTGATATGAAAAGCGATGAGCGCGTCCGGTGTTACGAGATTTTCGGTTTCCGAAGGCGGAGAAAACATGAATATTAATGAGTTTCCCAGAGATTGCACGTGAGAATTTTAGTTCACATTGTATCTCAGGTAACTATATTCTCAGCGTCGCGGCTGATTTATACCTAAACTACAGTTAGTTTACTTCTAGGTAACAGTTTATAATGTTTTCATTAGTACTCACTTTTTGTGCTGTCATCTGTAACTGAATGACAGACAGTTCCTGTAACAGCAGAACATGTTCAGCTATCGTTTACAATGAGTTCAGCTCGTTGTGCTCTTCCTTTGTACCCTGCGATGTTTTAAAACTCAGTATTTTATTAGTTGTTATCATTAATCACTGCCTGTAACAACTGAAATAAACCTGTATAAATGTTTTTGAGGACTTATCTATTCTGGTATTGTTCTTAAATTCTTGATTATATTGATATATAGGCTATGATATATTGCTCTTCAAAAGGATTAATACAATTCTTTATGTTTAGGCTCACCAAGGTTGCATTTATTTGATCAAAAATAGGCAAAACAGTAATATTGTGATTTGTTTTCTATTTTAATATATCTTAAATGGCTGTTTATTCCTGTTACTCCAGTCTTTAGTGTCACATGATCCTTCAGAAATCATTCTAATATGCCGATTTACTGCTCAAGAAACATTTCCTACTATTATCAGTGCTGCTGAAAACAGTTTTGCTGCTGAATGAAAGTGGAAACTGTGATCCAGTGCCTGTTGTGTTGATTCACAGAACAGCAAGTTTGAAGACTATTGAAATAGAAATCTTTTGTAACATTAGAAATGTCTTTTTTTCCTTCTTTAAAAAAACAAAACAAAAACGATTTAATTAATCCTTGTTGAATAAACTTCATCCTTGTGAAATTCATTTCTTTTATATATATATATATATATATATATATATAAAAATTACAATGATTCCAGACATTTGAATAGTATTTTAATGCAAATGCATTTGTGCAAATAATTTGGAGGTAACTGTATGTACAAAGATAACATTTTGTTGTTATAAAAATAGTTTTAAATAAATAAAAAAAAATGTCATTAAAATTCAAAGAGTGGTAAAAATGTCAAAATCTTTAAGACTAAAAATGTAATTTTTTTGAGAATAGCTTTCTTATGTGTCATATTTCCATATGGACTGCTACAGTAGCTAAAGTTTGTTGTTGGCAAGTCCATGGCCATCTTTTTGTACAAAAAAAAATTAAATGCTGGATTGCTGGTAATTAAATGTCTCACACAATATCATATGTTCACTCCATCACACATTATACAAATCAAGGACATATTCCCATCTTTATTCCAGGATTTGTGATATATGTTTTGACATAGATAGTTTAAAAATGTTTTTTTTATTTTTTATTATAAAATATCTTGAGGTCAAAGGTGCCCCTAATTAAAGCCCCATGAAGAACATACATGTTTATGAACATTAATGTGAATTCAGGTTGACTGGGACACTTTTTGCCATTGAGATTACTGGGAAAAAGTTTCCCGATCAACCTTAATATATGCCAAATAATGAATGTTTGTGTATCAAAATAAATTGTCCAGTTATATGAGTTCATCGTTGTATATCCAGGTACACAAATCACACATGGTCAAAAGAACGCATGGCAGAGAATAACAAAAGGTTGCAAAAATCTTTATTAGGCCTCTGATTTTGGACATTATTTCTTTCATTTCCAGAGAGATGACCCAGTTTTAAATCTCCATAAGGTGAGGTAACAGAAGAACAGCAATACATCACTGAAATGGCAGCTGTATGTTTTTAACAATATTTTATTTAATTATTTTCCCTGTTATAGGAAATCAGTATAATCTACTCATTCAGGTGTTCTGAGATGCTTGATTTTATTGTGCAATTGAAAAATTAAACCTTGTGGTGTCAGTGTATCTTTCTTTAATATATATAAACGGAAACCATGAAAAGACAATATAGTTTCAGCAATATTTTCAGCATTTGCCACCAACCGGAAAACCAGAGAATGTTAGTCAGGACAGGTAAGCTAACACATGTATAATCACACCAGTAGTCTATAGGTTACAAAAATATTATGTCCACAACACAGACACATTTATATAGGCCTCAGTTGTTACATCGCAGGGTACAAAGGAAGGGCTGAACTCATTGTAAACGATAGCTGAAGGTGTTCTGCTGTTACACGAAGTGTCTGTCATTCAGTTACAGACAACTGCACAAAACGTGCATATAATGAAAACATAGACCTTGTGTAGCCCCGCCCCTTTTCAGCGCTGCGCTCGTTGTCTTCTGACTTCCGGTTTGTATTTCCACAGCGAATTTATGAATGTATTTATGAATGAACTGCTCGTTTTAAAATCTTCCCGGTCTACTGACATTTGTTAAGACATCTGCTTTAAACATAACAATGTCCATGATAACTTTCATTAACTCTACAACAAGTAAATCCACTTCACCAGCTAATTATTCTTCAACAGCGATGCCATACAACTAAAATTATCAGTTGCACATGCAATCGCGCATGTCTGGGAAACTCATTAATATTCATGTATGCTCCGCCTTCGGAAACCGAAAATCTCGTAACACCGGACGAGCTCATCGCTTTTCATATCACAAATATGCAGTGTTTTCAACCACATAATGTTTATTTTAGGTTTTAGAAATTTAAATACACATGAGTACTAACAAAACAATACATTTAGAGTTTGTAAAATACACACTGATGTCTATAGAAGCGGCAATAACAATCCTTTCCATTATAATTAGACAACACGTTTTATTCATAACAGATACACATTGTGTAAGTAACTTTAAAGTTTACTCTGTTCTTCACCAGTTCACTGGCTCACTTACTTTCATGTATTTCGGGAGAAGTGGATGAATTCACGTGTTGTAAATCCAACAGATCCGATTCTCTGTGCGGCGCAAACTAAAATGGCGGCGCCCATCACGCATATAGCTCAACTAACGCGATCGTTATAAAGGTGTTTAAACAGCAAAACACATCCACTTGCACATATTTGACAATCGGAATATCAGATATTTAATGCTATAGTTAACAAATTTGTGAATATTTTGAATAAAACAGGAAAAATTAAATACATACAGCGCTGCAGCGTGTTAAGTGACAAGCAATGACGCGTCACCATGGAAACAATAAAGTGATAAGTTCCAAATAACGGTCGCCTTGAGGGGGCTCAGCCAAACAGTTCATGTGACTACAGTGGTTCAGCCTTAATGTTATGAAGCGACGGGAATACTTTTTGTGTGCCATAAAAAACTAAATAATGACTTTATTCAACAATATCTAGTGATGGCTGATTTCAAAACACTGCTTCATGAAGCTTCGAAGCTCATGAATCTTTTGTTTTGAATCAGTGGTTCTTAGCGCCAAAGTCACGTGATTTCAGTAAACAAGGCTTCATTACGCCCTAAGTGTTTCGAAATTTCAATGGTTCACGTGACTTTGGCAGTTTGATACGTGCTCCGAACCACTGATTCGAAACAAAAGATTCTTAAAGCGTCAAAGCTTCATGAAGCAGTGTTTTGAAATCGCCCATCACTAGATATTGTTTAATAAAGTCGTTATTTTTGTTTTTTTGGCGCACAAAAAGTATTCCCCTCACTTCATAACATTGAACCACTGTAGTCACATGAACTGTTTTAAATGCCTTTTGGGTGTTTGAAAGTGTAAATTAACTTAACAACGGGTAAGTATGCTGAACCAAAACATTTAAAGAGAAGTAATTTCTTAAAAATTAAAAGTGTTATATAGCCCACTGAATCATTCTCAGACTTAATGCTGACAACAATGGAACCACTGGGGAGAGAACTGTCAGGAGACTTAGTACAAAAGAGGACAGTGGTGCAAGAGGATTACCAAATCATTGTTTTAAGTGTGAAAATATAGCAAAAGTAACACAGAAATTCAAAAACAATTGACTTGTGACAAGGTTTATCTCACAAGATGCAGCATACATGGTTGTTGTCCACACTGGAACTACCTACTGTAGCCAAAGCACAATAAAGTCAATTAGCCTATTCCAAGGCCAATAATTATAAAATAGACTTCTGGGAATCCATACTCTGGCCTCTTGAGATCAAGTCAATCATTCTTGATCTAACAGGTGTTGCTAGAGGAGGAGTACAATGAGAAGTATCTCGTTCTCACAGTGATGTTCAGTGGTAGTAAAGCTCTTATATAGCGATGTATGAGTGCTGAAGGTGTGAGGGAGTTGTGCTTTATCAATGCTGTTATGAATTCACACACCGCTTTGTGATGTAATACAAAAAACCTTGAAACAGAAGATGCTACTTTCTCTTCATTCCCTGCATTGTTGGGCTTTTTTTTTTAACATGACAATGACAATATGCATTCTCCCAAGGTGAAAAACCTTCCATGAATGTGGACATGTATTGCACTAAATCTTAACACTCTTGAGCACCTGTGGAGGATTCTGTAGAGACGAGTTGAGCAACACTCCCCATTAAAGATCAAGGCAGGACAATTTGTCATGAATTTGTACACTTTGTGCCAAGAAGGCCAGAGCAGTATACTTAAAATTATGGAGGACATACTAAGTACTAGAATATTATACATTTGTTGAATTAAATCTAGGGTGTACTCATTTCTACAGTCCTTTATTTAAACAAAATTGGATAATTTACTTATTTACAGATATTAATGACATATATTTCTCTGTTTTTATTAAAGGATTAGTTCACTTCAGAATTAAAATTTCCTGATAATTTGCTCACTCCCATGTCATATAAGATGATGTCTTTCTTTCTTCAGTCGAAAAGAAATGAAGGTTTTTGAGGAAAACATTCCAGGATTTTTCTCCATATAGTGGACTTCACTGGGGTTCAACAGGTTGAAGGTCCAAATTGCAGTTTAAATGCAGCTTCAAAGGGCTCTACACAATCCCAATAAGGGTCTTATCTAGTGAAACAATTTGCCATTTTCTAAAAAAATAAAAATGTATATACTTTTTAATGACAAATGCTCATCTTGCACTAGCTCTGCGATGCGCCACGCATTACATAATTGTGCCACGCATTACATAATCACGCTGGAAAGGCGGAAGTACTGCAGAAGGGCGAAAAGCTTATCTTATTTTCTCCTCCAATTTCAAAATCGTCCGACATCATTGTTACCTTTTTTTGTAAAGGATGTTTGGCTTAGTCTTTGCACATTCGCTTTGTCGACACTGGATCTGTATCTATGTCATGCGTGACCTTTCCAACATGATTACGTAATGCGTGCCGAATCGCAGAGCTAGTGCAAGATGTGCATTTGTGGTTAAATAGCATATACAATTTTATATATTTTTTAAGAAAATGACTGATCGTTTCACTACATAAGACCCTTATTCCTCGTCTGGGATCGTGTAGAGCTCTTTGAAGCTGCATTGAAACTGAAATTTGGACCTTCAACTCGCTGAACCCCAGTGAAGTCCACTATATGGAGAAAAATCCTTTCTTTCTTTTCGACTGAAGAAAGAAAGACATTAACATCTTGGATGACATAATTTTCCTGAGTAAATTATCAGGAAATTTTAATTCTGACGTGAACTAATCCTTTTAGTATATGTTTAATACATTTCAGTTTTGCCATCTTTTCATGAACTGTATTAGGAATCATTAAGAAAATACATCTTTTGTATTTGATCAGTAGGGGTGTACTCATTTATGCTGTGCACTGTATAACTCAATTGCAATTTTATATCTCACAGTGTTTTACTTTATTTCTTCTTCTTTTATACTTTACCTCAAAATAACTTTTTTTACTCTGAGATGGAAGCAGGCTTTCATACATTAATGTACCGTTTTACTGGTGCAGATAAAAGGATCACCTCTACACTTGTGTCCAAAATGGCTGCTATTTAAGATCTCGAAAAGAGGGCAAGATTACTCTCTCAGAGGTTAGGTTAACAAAAGACCAGGAAGAAAATCAGTTATCCCTCTTTCATTTTGAAGCTGTGGTTGCCATTAAAGTGCTCGTGTTTGGCTGGTTCATTTGTGGCTTTATTCACTCCTCTGCAGTGGTCCGCTGTTGTGTAGGTCAGTCAAAACCACATTGGAAATGATCTACTGTAGTAGTCATTCTCCTCTGCGTGTCTCTGCTTTTATCTGATCAATAAACAGGGCTTCAGCCTTCCCGCTCTCTCTCTCTCTCTCTCTCTCGCTCTGCTGATGTTCTGAGGGATTTCTTTTAAGACACCTCGTGTTTTCAATATTCTCTCTCTCTCTCTCTCTCTCTGCTCTATAGGTTTATTAACTGTTCTTTTCAGATGAGGTAAGTGTTATTCAGTGCAGTGAATGTGTTGTGAGAGCAGCTTGTGTTTTTCTTTATTCTGGTCAGGTTGATTGAACTGGAGGATGCTGGGTAATTCTGCACTGCACTTTTCCACCATTCACTCTGGAGAAGAACAGATAAGAGGAGCCTTGGACAGGTTCAGCACTGGGAAGAAGAATATTGTTAATGAATCCAGACACCATGGTTTTATGTTTATCATCATATGGAAGTTCTTTTAAAGGCATAGTTCACCCAAAAATGAAAATTCTGTTAATTATTCATTAATTACTCACCCATGAGTAATTGTTCATGTTGTTCTAAACCCGTAAGACTTTTGTTCATCTTCAGAACATAAATGCACTTCAAAAAGTTCATAAAGATATTGTAATGAATTGAGTGGTTTAGTCCACATTTTCTGAAGAGACTCGATCACTTTATATGATGAACAGTTTGAATTTTACATATAAACATTCATAAACTCACATCAGTTTTGGTAAATGGAAGCTCAAGCTTGCTTGCTTGACGTGCGAGAACCAAAGAGGTTCATTCTCGTGTTACGTAACACGTTTGAGCTTCCACAAGAACCATTGTGGTTCATTCTTTTGTTATGCATCATGTTTGAGCTTCCGCAAGAACCAATGAGGTCCATTCGCGTGTTATGCAGCACATTTGAGCTTCCTCAGAAACCATTGAGGTTCATTCTTGTGTTACGCAGCAGATATTTCAAATGCTAGAGATAAGAAAAGGTTCTCTGCTTAAGAACTGTCTCCTGAAAAATCCAGCTAAAATCATTTTCCTAATGGTGTTATTACATGATCAATTGTCTTCTGTTAGATTAGAAGCTGGTCAAGATAGTTGAGCCCAAGTTTGACCTGACAGACATCTTGGTCATCATTAGACTGGAATATCACCTTGGTTAACCTTCATGTTGAGCTGGTTAAACATACAAAATCACAGCTTGTACTGTTTAACCATCCTAACCCTTATGTGCTGTTATTTTAAGGTGTAGCATTCTTGTTACAGGGTCAAATTGACCTTACACAACAAATCACAGCTCAAGAGTCATCATTTGCACATATTTCTCCCAGAAATTGATCTTAAATCAATACCCAACCTATTAGTAATTCCCAGCTGTGATATCCAGGGTTCCCACTGACATGAAAATCCTGGAAATATGGATATTTTCAAGAATTGAAATCAAATTCATTGGTCAAAATTTTCCTCAACAACATGGAAGACAGTTTAACTGGTATGATTTGATATTTCCAGGAAAGCAGTCTTTGTTTTGCGGGGGAAGAAGAGTTGTTTAAAGAAACAGCAAAAGAGTCATGACCCTCTTGGTTCCTGCAGGCAAACATCTCTGAATCTTTATGTTCCACCTTTGACCTTACATTACACACAACCAGAGCAGTGACCTCTCGTCCACTGTCAGGAAAACCTTTCTCTTAACCCCAGGGTGAGAAAACAATTGTACAGTATCTCACAAAAGTGAGTACACCTTCACATTTCAGTAACTATTTTAGTATATCTTCTAAAGGGACAATACTATAGAAATTAAACTTGGATATATTTTAGAGTAGTCAATGTGCTGCTTGTATAGTAGTATAGATTTACTGTCTTCTGAAAATAACTTAACATACAGCCATTATTGTCAAAATAGCAGGCAACAAAAGTGAGTACACCCTAAGTGGTAACAGTTGTGTCATTAAACCATGCAAAGCCACATGTCCTATTTATCATGTTCATGTTTTTGTCTGCTTGACAGGACCATACAAATGTGTGAATCTTGTATTAGAGCAGTTTAAATTTGAGTACAATTCTCTCATACTGATCACTGGATGTTCAACATGGCACCTCATGGCAAAGAACACGGTGAGGATTTGAGAATTAGAATTGTTGCTCTCCACAAAGACGGCCTAGGCTATAAGAAGATCGATAACACCATGAAACTGAATTACAGCCCAGTGGCCAGGGTCATAGAGAGAGGTTTTCCAAGACGGGTTCCACTCGGAACAGGCCAAAGAAATTGAATCAAAGAAGCTGAGTCCTCGTGCTGTGCGTCAGGTGCAGAAGCTGGCTTCAAAAAACAGATGCATGAGTGCTGCCAGCATTGCTTTAGAGGTTGCGGATGCGGAAGGTCAGCTTGTCAGTGCTCAGACCATACACCGCACACTGCAACAAGTCGGTTTGCATGGCCGTCATCCCAGAAAGAAGCTTCTTCTGATGCTGGTTTTACAAGAAAGCCTGCAAACAGTTTGCTGAAGACAACCTGTTCAAGAGCATGAATTACTGGAACCATGTCCTGTGATCTGATGAGACTAAGATAAACCTGTTGACTGTTTGTGTGGTGACGCCCTGGTGAGAAGTCCCAAGAAAATTGTGTCTTCCCTACAGTCAAGCATGGTGGTGGTAGCATCATAGTCTGAGACTGCATGAGTGCTGCTGGTACTGGGGAACTCTGCTTTATTGAGGAAAACATGGATTCCAACATGTACTGTGACATTCTGAAGCAGAACACGCCCTCCCTGCAGAAACTGGGCCGAACGGCATGATAATGACCCCAAACACACCGCCAAGATGACAACTGCCTTGCTGAGGAAGCTGAAGGTGATGGATTGGCCAAGTATATCTCCAGACCTGAACCCTATTGAGCACCTGTGGGGCATGCTAAAGCAGAGAAGCGGCATGTGTCTAACATCCAGCAGTTCTGAATGTCATTATTGGAGGAGTGGAAGAGGATCCCAGCAACAACCTGTGCAGCTCTGGTGAACTCCACGCCCAGGAGGATTAAGGCAGTGCTAGATAACAATGGTTCTCACACAAAATATTGACACTTTGGTCACAGTTTTGAAATGTTCACTTAGGGTGTACTCACTTTTGTTGGCAGTTATTTAGACAATAATGGCTGTATGTTGAGTTATTTTCAGAGGACAGTAAATCTGTACTGCTATACAAGCTGCACAATGTCAAAGTATATCCAATTTTCATTTCTATAGTATTGTCCCTTGAGAACATATAATAAAACAGTTGCTGAAATGTGAGGGGTGTACTCACTTTTGTGAGATACTGTATGTTATTGGTATGTTTACGCTGAGATTTCTCACATGTGAGTGTGTGTGTACAAGGTTCAAAGTTTCTGTAACTTTACAACACCAGCCATTGGTGGGAGAATTAATATAATTTACCAAACACAAATATTCATTACAGACCATTAAACTGTATTTTGTATAATTCAATTACATTATTTTTATGTACAAACAGTGCAGGCCACTTGCAGTATCACATACATTAAAATGCCACAACACAAGTAATGTTTTTGATTTTATTTTTTCAGGATGAGACTAAATTCTTGCAATTTAAAGCATGTATTACATTGAAATTCCTAATAAAGTTCCCAGCCAACTAGTGAGTAACCGATTTTACTTGCATTTGGGGCTTGCCGTGTTAATTTTGAACCCTCTGTGTATAATATTTATATTCTATAATAAGAGCACATCTAATTCCCTCAGCATATCTACATACATATAACTGCATATAAATCTCAGCCACTCCAAAGTTGGGAATTACAGGAAGCAGTGGTTAGGGGAATGGATGTCACGGCTTCTCGATAAGGCTGCTAGTTTGAATAGCGCAAATGGGATTTAGTGCATACTCTATATTCAGCATTTATCTCATTGGATTGTCCTTGCTTCAGTGGCCTGCTGTTCACACTATTAGGAATTAGTGTGAAACCCCACAACTGGACTTATCTGACGTCCTCACAGAAACCACAGCTAGATGCATCAGTTCCGGGATTTATCCTCTTTCGTTTTCTCTTTTTCTATCCTTCACTATCGCTGCTTTTTCTTTCTGACTCCCTATTCAGGCCCTCTTTCTCTCTCTTTTCCCTCCTAGTGTTAATCCATGACCACAGTGCAGTCAAGGCCCAATCCTTTATGTCATGTTGAGTCTCATTGTGAGGTTCTTACCAGGACTCCTCAACTTTTAATAACAGTGGCTTAATAACTCCCACAGATTGCTTTGGTTAGTGCTGCAGTTTCTACAGAACCCCATAGAATCTCAGCTCTGCTTCATGTTCTTTCTCTCTGTTACACGTAAACAGAAGGGTCATGCCCATTCAGATTGTGTGTCCTCAGATTTTTGACCCAAAAATGGATGTTGAATGCAACTTATTATTATAAATTATTTGTATTTTTGAAAATTAAGTTGCATGTGAGAAACCACACATTCACATTTGGTCAGTCCAATCAAGTTGGACATTAGAGCTGGAGTTTTTATTAATAAAGGCCCCCATTTGTACTGTAAAAAAATATAAAAAAAATATATAAATATTATTTAAATGTGTAAAATATCATTCACTGAACAGGATGGGAAGTTAATCCAGATCCTTTATGTGATACACAGTGGGCACAGGTAGAGCAGGCTAGTAATAAATAACTGAAACAGTTTGTGGGTGATGATAAGACGAAAACGAAAGTCCTTTTTACAGATGGCTGATGGTGAGATGGCAGAGTTGGCAGATGAAGCACACCCCTCAGTCAACTGACATTTGAGCAGTGAACAGGTAGCAGGTGAATACACACTTGGAAACATGAGGGAATATATACGCAAGGATATACTTGGAATCAACACAGGGAACTTGGATTCGCTTGGTGATCGCTGAGTTGGGTCCATGACCTTAGTCAAGGCCAGACGAAGACTGAACTGAGGTGTGTGCTTATAAGTGGTGACGGATGAGGTGAGTAACAATTGACAGGTGCTGGTGATTAGTACTCCGGTGACAGCAGGGGCGGTTTTCTCAGACTCAGGGATTTCTAGACAGCCCCCCAAGACAACCCCCCCACACACCCAATACAAACACATGTGCGTGACTAGTATTGTATTACTAATAACCATCATAAATACTAGTGATAAAATAAATATCACTAATAATGGCTATTCGAGTGAGGGGACTCGAATAATATTTTTAATAGAGGAAAACAGAAATAAGTACTTTCTTAAGAGGATTTTACGGTACTAAATATTTACCTCTTAAATTTTGAATCATTTTTCATCTGTAATACCATGGTGTAAACATGGCTGTGTATTCCCTAGTTGCTGGAACATTGTTTTCAGACATAATCAGTGTTGGAGGTAACGCATTACAAGTAACTTGAGTTATGTAATCAGCTTACTTTTTCAAGTAACTAGTAAAGTTACTTTTTCAATTTACAACAAAATATCTAAGTTACTTTTTCAAATAATTAGCGCAAGTGACTTTTTCACATTTATTGACTGACAGTTCTCCTGTCCCCATGTTGAGAGAAATAAAGTGCAGAGGTGTTGTGTGCGCTGTGTGAACATGATGGGTATTGTAGTTCTAGACTAAATGTGAACATGCATTTAAAATCAACTCACATTCAGTAATGCAATTAGTTACTTATTTAGGGAGTAACGCAATATTGTAATGCATTACTTTTAAAAGTAACGTTAACACTTCATTTTAAAGTGACGTAGTTACACGTTATTACATGTAATTACTATAGTAATAACAGTATATTATGCATAATTACAAGTAACTGACCCTAAACCAAACCCTTACCGTAACTATATTGAGTACATGTGGTTAATTAATATTACTAATAATAGTACTTATTTGAGTAATTACAATGTAACTACGTCACCATAAAATAAAGTGTAACCAAAGTAACTTTCCCCAACACTGGACATATATTTAATTGTATTAGGTTTTGCATTTTGATATATATCTAGACATTATTAAAGACATCTTTATAGATATCTTTAGATTGTTCTTGTTTGTTTTGTTTTTTGTTAAATTGAGTTCATTTGAAGTGTCAGTTTTTGCATTATTATTATTATTACAGTCAAATCTGAACACAGAAAAGGCATTTTGTTACTCATACTAGCTATAATAGCTTGATCAGTCACACGTAAGTAATCAGAATATTGATACTGGTCAATATCTTTGGTAATACAGAATAATGTTCTCTCCTCCTGTTTTTAAAAACTCAGCATCACAATTGACAGGGCTCTGATCCAGTTGTGTTGAGAATTGTCAAATTTACAGGCAACAATAGGCATCGAATAAGGCAGTGAATGACAGTACCTGTTCTTGACAAGCGCCAATTTAGAAAATGAGCACTCCACTTTTTGGTGTTGGAAATCCATTTATCTTTTGCTGAAACTTTTGTCGTTTTGTCGTTTTCAGCTCATGGTTACTCACAATGGCAGACATCAGCTCTTTGGAAAGGAGAAAGTGGCGCGTCCAGTGTTTTCCACATGTTTTGAGATGCGACGTGAACTGCCCCTAAAGTCCCTCATGGGTGCTGTGCGCTCGTCAATTGCCTGTTATTTTAAAACCTCCATCCAGTAACACTAGTAATTACTATTAAAAAGCTGTATATATATATATATATATATATATATATATAAAAGAAAAGAAAAGAAAAAAGACACCTCTGCTACAGTCCTTCTTTCTTTCTTACTTACTTCTTACTTTTTTCTCTTTTTCAATGCTGAATTATCTCTGTTCCAAAAAAAAAACCTCATTAGCTTCTGCCAGGTGGCTTTATCATGATGCTGTGCGTTTTCATAATGTCACGGCATTGGCACGTAATGAGACAGACTCATCAGAAGGTACTGAAATCGTCTAGAAGATAATTTCACAAATACTATAAAGCACGTCTCGTATAAATTAACTTGCTGTCTTTCATTTTATTTAGACTTCTATTCCAGAGCGCATCACTGACACTCAGGATGCATACAAAGGAAATTGTCTTGTAGGCCGGCTGTGATAAGGGACAACAGCTCGGTGGAAGTTTGTCTGTATCGAGCTAAGGCTTCAGGTGTTGTGTACTTATCAGCTATCCAGTTCTGTCGGGTTTCAGTTAGACTGTAGTGTAGTGGAGTGTAGAGTTGAATTTTTAATGCCAAACAGACTTTCCCTACTGAAGAGACCAGCATACTGTATGTTGTGTTTTAGACGGACATGGGATGCTGTTTTTCCTCACCAGAATAACTAAATTAGTGGTGTACTGGTGAACAGTGCTTGTGCGGCTGGTCCCCTACACATTCTTGCCACCACTGTTTAAGTCTGGGGTCTTCATTTGATGTTTAATCTGAAAGTAATGAAAAAATGCGAGTAAGACATAGAGCTTCTGCACAAATAGCATATATCAATAACCCCTAGCAGATCTATACAGGTGGAGCTGGGGAAGGTGGAGGGTTTTAGAGGAACTCTGAAGCGTGCTGCAAACTGCTATAGTGAATGTAACCAGCCATTTAAATGTGTGAGCAACAAGCTCATTGGCTGCAGATGTGACATGGACCAATCAGCTTGCGCCATTAGTTAATTCTGTAATTATCCCATCAGCCTGCGCCATCAGAGTTTCATTACAGAACTATATATAGTATAGTAGTACAGTATAGTTTATTATATATATGTATTTATTTGTTTATATTTTAGATATGGTTGTGGCAAATATAGCCTATAATATATAATAAAGTACTTTGAGTTCCCCCAGCTATAGTTGACAAAGGATAACTTACGAAGTTTTGACTGAATGTACTATCATTTATCGATTCTTATATACATTGTTTATGATTTTCAGTAAAGTGAGTACATATCAAATGATCTATAACAGACAAAGCAATAGTGACCGACTCCGGTTTGAACAATGTAAGGCTGAACACCGTTACTGACAATTCTCATTTTGGCTGCGTGAGATTCTCCAGTTTTGTTGTTGTTGAGCAACCGAAGCGCAAGCTGTTAAAGCTCCGCCCTCTTCTGGAAAGTGGGCTGGGAGCAGCAGCTCATTTGCATTTAAGGGACACACACAAAAACGGCATGTTTTTGCTCACACCCAAATAGTGGCAAATTTGACAAGCTATAATAAATGATCTGTGGGGTATTTTGAGCTGAAACTTTACAGACACATTCTGGAGACACCAGAGACCTATATTACATCTTGTGAAAAGGGGCATGATAGATCAGGAATTAGATTTGTATGGGAACAACTGCAGAGTTTCATTTTTATAGCGCATGCTGAAAATCCAGCTACTCCGTTGCCCTGAAAAAGGTTTAAGACTCTTGGTCTTGGTTTGTTCATTTATAAGTGTTTGTAGTCTATGGCAGTGATTCCCAACCAGGGCGACATGTGCATGTAGCAATCTTTCTGTCCAATACTGTCGTTCCATCTTTGTCCACAGCAGCATGAAGAGAAAAGTTTCATATGTAAGCCATAATTCTGTCAGAAGTGTTTTGGCCTTTCGTGCGTGTGCAGTTGTACTTTTTCCCCATCTCTTTGGCCTACTTAGATGTGGTGTAAGTAGCACAGTGCTCTCTCCACCGCTCTCAGTAGAGCAGGGTTGAATAATTGACTGAGTGCGGGCTGGTTGGTAAAATCCTTGTGGACATCTTGCCTGTCTGCTCTTTGTAATGACACTCATTATTCCCGCTCTCAGGGACAGGGCATTCCACGATGTGAGAGAGGGGAGAGAGAGGGAGTGCCTATATGGAGGAAATAAAAACACAGAGACTATATGCTCAGATTCTCCACCAGAAGTCTCAGTTCATGACACGTCTCCTACACAGGGACTCAAGATCGGACTTGTCTGACAAAGATTCATATTATAGTCGGCTATGTACTGGTGAGAGCGCGAGATAGAGAGACAGAGCAGTGTGGGTGACAGTAAGCCTCACACGGGCTGCAGACTTTCTGCTGGATCTCAGGAAAAGAGCGAGACAGAAGCAGAGAGACAGATGCAGTGTGATATGCATGAATGTCGACCAGCAGCAATGACTGAGGATTTTATATTCTGGCAATCATGTTTCTTTTTTTTTTTTTAGTAGTAATGTCTTGATGACTCAGTACTCAGATGACTTGATATACACAGCTAGAATTCATACCCTAGATATGGCTCAGTCTTATCGCTTAGAAAATTAATAATACATCTTTCCTCATCAAGCCGAGATATTTGGGAATAATAGTAATAATTTTCTGTAAAAATGTGTTGGAACAATATTTAATCCAATTTATTAAGATGTATTATTGTGATGTGTATTATTTATATCAAATTAAATGTAACTGATTAGAAAAAAGATGAATGCAAAAAAGATGTAAGTGTTTGTAAGTGAATGCAAACAAAATATTTTCCAGATAATATTTAATAATCTCTTTGGCGTTAGTTTAATGACAATGTAAAAGCTAATTATTTAATTGTTCTGTTACAAAAAATATTGCCCTGTAATAATAATAATAATAATAATAATAATTATTATTATTATTATGTATGGAAATATAATATAATATATTTATTATGAAATATTTTTATTAAATATACTATACATTGTTTATTATAATAATAATAAAAATTATTATTATCATTATTATGTAGGCAAATATAATATATATATTATTAAATATTTGTATTAAATATACTATACAGTATTTATTATTATTATCATCATTATTAGGCAAATATAATATATTATTAAATATTTTTATTAAATATTCTATACATTATTTATTATTATTATCATCATTATTATTATTAGTAGTAGTAGTATCATTATTATGTAGGCAAATATAATATAATATAATATAATATAATATAATATAATAAAATATAATATAATATAATATAATATAATATAATATAATATAATATAATATAATATAATATAATATAATAATATTAAAGTTTTATTAAAAACTCCAAACTGATTAGGGGGGGAAAGACAACTGAATACAAACTAAATTTTTTTTTCAGATAATATTTTAATAATTTAATTTTGGCTTTAGTGGAATGACAATATAAAAGTTAATTATTTATTTGTACAACTTTTTTGTTTTTGTTTTTGTTCTTTTGTTACATAGTATAAATGGGTCTTGCATGAAAATATAGATATATTTTTGGGAAGGGGTCCCTCACAAGGGGATTGTCATAATTACGATACTCATACAGATTAAAAAAAAAAGACTTTGGACTTGGTTTGACCACTGCGAGAGTGACTGCATCATATTGGTCTGCATTTTAATAAAGTAATTCCCAGAACAGGAGACCACACTGCACCTTTTCCTCTCACTCTTCCCTCGTTCATTTGTTTGTGTAGCTGAATAGCATAACAATTGCGTTTGCAGAAAATCAGAAACCTGCCCTAGTTTTACTGATGAGTTGATCATCATACACAGACATATATGCTCGGAGACAGACCCGCTTCCTTTGAAGAAGGTTTACTTCCCTAAGAAGCAGAGCAGATTGGAAACGTCTCGGTTATGAGTCTGTGAGCCGACACGACAGACTGTGTCTCCATCTTATTGTTCTAAAGAAAGGCTAAAGTCTGTCTCAGTGCAGAGACGGCAGTCAGGGCTCACATACTGAGGGACGAGGCACAGATTTATGTGCCATGCGCACTTCTTCGTGTGTCCGTGTTTTATGGATCCTCACACGTGTTCCCAACATCTCTGGTTCAGCTTTCTGAATGCGTATCTGTCTCAGTGTTTGTTTGAACATTTCCGTGATGGCAGCTCATAGAATTCAAGTCAAATCTATTCAAACTCAAAAGGCACGTAAAGGTCAACCTATCAGCAGAGCAATTTTGAGACAGAGCAAAGAAAGAAAGAAACCGAAAGAAGGAGAGATGAAAGCTGATGGGACATAAAAGTCTCCCCTGTCGGTTTCAAGTCTCTGTTCTTTCTATGTTTGTAATTCCTTTGTGAAATGGCAGGTTTTGTTGTTTGTTGAGAATCGTTGTAACAAATGGAGATATATTGGATGTCATTCATTAAACATAAGCAGAGTAAATTTCAGTGTAAATCGTTTTTAAATAGTTTTTTGTTAATGAGATTCACCCAAAATGAAAATTGTGGCATCATTTACATCCCCTCATGTTTATGACTTTCTTTCTTCTGTTAAATGCAAAAGAAGATATCTTGAAAGTAAATTGTGTCTAAAAACAACATGAAACTTGTTCTGCCCAATGTGTTATTTTTTGCTGAGCGGAGACTCCAGTGTTTTAATTGTGCATAATTAATCTCAGGTGTGGTTTGTATATGCAGTTGTTTGTGGGTATACACTATTCAAAAGTTTGGAGTCAGCAAGATTTTTAAAAGAAATGAATACTATTCAGTGTAATGGATGTAGATGGGTAAGAGCAGTGCAAGTAAACATCACTCCCCTGATCTCAAGAGGCACTCTAGAGACTGCGGTCTTTAGCCTCCTTGTTAGAGCGCCTGACTCCCATACTGGCTGACCAGGGTTCGATTCCCGCATAGAGTGGACGGTTCGAACAGAAGGGGTTACATCAGCAAGGATGCATTAAATTCATCAAATGTGACAGTAAAGACATTTATAATGTTACAAAAGATTTATATTTTAAATAAATGCGAATAAACAGACTTTCTGTTCGTCAAAAATATTACTCTGGGAAAAAGTAAGCAGCACAACTGTTTTTTAACATTGATAATTATAAGAAATGTTTCTTGATGTCACATGTATGCTTTGTTTCTGTTTAGTTTCTGCGTTCCCATTTTCCTTAGTTCACTAGTTAGTCTCCTTTGTTAATAAGTTCATCACACCTGTTTCTGTTATCCCTGATTACCCCACATGGAAATAAGAGCCCTGAGTTTTCTTTAGTTCATTGTCTGGTATTATAAACATCTATGATATATGTGGTTGTGTATTCCATTTCTCCAACAATCTCCTGAGCTTTCTGTTTTTGGCTTTTTATAAAAGAGTTGTTGTCTACTACATTCACTGTGCGCTTTACTACAGCCACAGCACCGTGACAGAATACCAGACCCTCAAATTGAGTAGTTCTGGACTTACCGGCTGTCCAGGTGCTCTGCCTGGAGCAAGAGCAGCAATCTCTTAAGGACCCCATTTGAGGATTCCTACAACTAGCATGCTACATTAATTTTCTGGACCGCTTCCTATGTGCCTTTTATTATACCAGCTTGAATGCAGAAACCAAAGCATGCCTGCTAGAGTCTGTCCTCGGGGAAACTCCACTGCGTTTGTGGAATGGGTGCTGGTGAATAACAGATCGGCATTTACCATCGGCCCTACGGACTACATCACCTGCCCTACTCCAGACTCAGAGCCCAGCCAGCCACCGCCCACACACCCCCCGGTTCCGTCCAGCAAGAAGTCTCCTGTCTCCAAAGTTCCCACCCAGCCTCCCTCTCCTGCCTCCTCTTCCCAAATCAGCCAGTCTGTCAGCCCCGCCTTCACTGGTTCCCTTAGGCTCCTCAACTCCCCCTTTAACGACACTCTGTTGTGTGGATCTGCCTTGGGTCTTCTGGTCTCCAGCCAAGACGATTCCCTGGCTCTGCCTCCAACCTCTGAACTCATCACTCCACCTCAGCCTGTTGACCCGTTGGCTCCACCTTAGCTCCTTCCTCCCTCTGCTCCACCTGGGACCATCGCTCTTACAGCTCCACTGGACTCCTTCATCTCACCTTGGTCAGACGTCACCCTGTCTGCGCCACGGACTTCCAGGCCTTAACAGTTCTTCGTCCCTCCACCCCGGTTCCGTCTTGGCCTTCAGTCCCACCTGCTCCATCTCGGTCCTTTGGCACCCTGGCTCTACCTTGATTGCTCGTCGCTGCGGCTCAGTCTCCAGAGCCACTGTCGCATGGGCTCATCAGGCTCTTCAGCTCCACCTTTATTGGCTTTGTCTCCATCAGTCACCCCCTTGGTGTCGTCAGCCAAGTCTCCACCATTGCTCCTCCCTCCCTCGACTCCACCTGAGACCATCACTCTTACAGCTTCACTGGGCATCCCTTTGGCTTCACCTTGGTCAGATGTCACCCAGCCTGTGCCATGGACTTCCGGGCCTTCAACAGTGCTTCGTCTCTCCACCCCTTTAGCTCCGCCTTACCTCCGGTTCCGCCTCAGTCCTCAGTCCCACCAGCTTCGCCTCTGTCCTTGAACGCTTGTTGCTGTGGCTCCGCTTCGATCTCCAGAGCCATTGTTGTTGCATCGGCCCTTCAGCTCCACCTTCATCGCACTTGAGCACCAAATCAGCATATTAGATTGATTTCTGATATTAAAATAGAAATAATACTTTTTAATTGTAATAATATTTCACAATATGACAGTATTTTTGAACAAACAAACGCAGCCTTGGTTAGCAAATGAGACTTAATTTAAAAACATTAAAAAATCTTAGTTCCAATAGGTTTTAAAAATAAGATTTAGTCCAAATGTAGTCGGGACAGATTTAAAATGGTCTCAACTGATCACTAAATGATGGACACATCAATATAACAGGAAACATCATCCCAATTCATTCAATTTCTGGTGTGTTGTAGCGTAACAGGGGAAATACTTCAGACTTTGAAATTAGGTCATTCTCTCTGCCTCTGTATTTTTCTTTCTATTTCTGTTTATATCAATGTGATGTCATTCTCTTTCTTTTGTTTCCATGTGTACATGTACCAGCACACCTCCGTTTTGAAAGTGGGGCAGTTGGTTAAGGTAGCCGTGGGGAGAGGGGGGAGTGTCTGGTCGGGACACGCAGCGGATACTATATCCAGACTCTCATTACACTGACTGTCTGTCAGAGATGAATTAGAGGCAGGTCAAAGCAACCCCCACTATTAATCATTATATATTGATCATCAGAGCAGGTGTGTGTGCAAAAGAGAGTGAACGGAGGGGGCGAAGGGACCCCTGTAGCTATTAGGAAGACGAGATACTCACAGGTACAGGTTCTTGAGGGGACAGACATTAAATCTAAATCTTTCCCGAGCTTTCCGGTGTCTCTCTCCTCCTCTGTCTCCTACACGGACATTATTATTCTGCACAGAGCGACAGTTACTGTATTTACATATTTGTAACGACTCTCGCCGGCCCTGTAATTAATGGTGCCCGCTGATGCGAGGCGGAATCTGAAGGCATGTTTCCTCTGCGTTACCATGGCTACCCACTCCCGCTGTGACACCATGGCGACTGGAGACACGGGTGTTAACTGCTTCCTTGAGGGTCAGGACTTCATCACTCTGTCATAGTCATGGTGGAATAAAGGGATATTTCCATCCATTCATTCATCCATCAGTACCTCCATCCATCCTAAAACCCTTGTGTTGTGTTTAATGTAACCAGAGGGACTTCTCTGTCTTTGAACCCTCTAAAGTCCAGATGGTTAAATGTCATGTTAATCATTCAGGGTGTGACTTGTTTTTGTATTTGTGACAACACAAATTTGGCTGACAAAGTGATGAAACACCAAACATCATTTTTTTTTATTGTATTTAAATAGAATAAGATTAATGTTGAGAGATGTATTTATTATATATATATATATATATACATATATATATTTAGGGCTGTCAAAGTTAATGTGATATTAATTAAGTGTGAATTAGGATTTCATTAGAATTAGTGATTACATTAGAATTATTCTGATTCTGATGTAATTATTTTTACATTCATGTTCACTAAATTTAATTATTTAATTCTGCTTTCTAAAAACTGGTCAGAAATTAAGACATTTATTTTTTTGTATTTTTACTTTTCTCAATTTGTTATTTGTAAAAATATTTTTCTAAAATAAAAAACAAACAAACTAAGCATTACTCTCAGGAACGCTGTCAAATTAATTAAAAGTAAATATTTTCCAGATAATATTTGTTTGAATAAAATGACAATGTAAAAGCCAAATATTTAATTTTGGATATAGTTGTATTAATAATATTACATTTAATATTTTTCTCACACAGTATAAATGGATTTTTAATATATAGCTGTCTTTATATTTATCAGCGTATTTTTATCATTGTGTTTGGGCTCCTTATAGCATTAAAAAGTTTGAAAACCCTCGATCTAAGGACCGCTTTTATTCATTTGGTTATTATTAATGTATTTATTGCAGTTTATGTTCCATAAAGAAAAATACATCTTTGATCTATAATAGACTGCATGCATTTAATTTAGCTTATTAAGAATTTAATTAGCACTTTTAATTCAGCTTTACTGTTTATTAGATTTATATACAGTATTTATAATTAAATAATAATTATATTAAATTATAATAATTATAATATTTTTTTGAATTATTTATATTAAAATAATTTTTTTTAAGAATTAAATAATATTTTGCATATTTATAAGACATTATTGTACATTTCAATGCTTATATTTAAAGACACAAAAGGACATGTGCATATACATGTGTTAATATGTGTTGATAGTAGATCGTATGGCAAATACAGTGTTCAAACGTCAATACAGTTTTTACACTTTGAAAACTTATAAAGTAGTAACCAGTGGTAATTTTTATTTTATTTTAATTGTAAAGTAAAACAATAAAGAAGACGGAAGTGTGTAGAAGGTATGACAGTTATTTTGGGCTGGTGTAAGGACACTGTTGTCATTGCTTTTGGTTTATAACACTGCACAAAATGTGCCTCAGGGCAGTTTAATTATAACTTTATGGCTCTTGGCCCTTCAGTTCTGTAGTTTAATGTGAGAAACACACAGACATGAGCCCAGAGCCTAACAATCTACCCAGAAAACAAAACCTACCCAATCCTCAAGAAGGATCCCAGCATCCGAAACAAGTGCATGGTTTATTTTAAGTAAAGTATTTGAGTGATTTTAATTAGTTACTTTAGTTAAGTATCTTTTTGACTACTTTGTAGTTTTACTGAGTATCAAAGATATTAGCAGCTTTTACTCTCTACTTGACTACATTTTTTAATAAGTATATGTACAGTATATGTACAGTCTTCACACAGACGAGCGCTTCAATTTATCACTTAACACTGTTGTGGAGACTCTCTATTCGTTCCGGTAAAATCACAAAACAAAGTGCACATAAACGTGTCCCTGCTCTTTATATACAATCACTGATGAACATCTTTGGTTTAAATGAGGAAAAAAAAAAAAAAAAAAAAAAAAAAAAAAAAAAAAAATATATATATATATATATATATATATATATATATATATAGAAAGGCGGATTAGAACCCAGAACCTCTGGCATGCTAAACAAAAGTTCTACCACTAGGCCATCAAGACAATCTAAAACTAGACATGGATCCACGTATTTATTAAGACTAATGACATATTGTATTATAGTAGATGTAAGAATGGAACTATCATAATAAACATGAGGTATATGTCAATAAATTTTGTGCTTTTATTATTGTAATAATACAATTACAATAACCCCCCACCACACACATTCCTGTCCCACCCACTTTTTAAAACAATGCTGCCAAAGTTGCCACACACAAAAAAAATCTATTATTTTAGTTAAACACAAAAGGTGAAGAATATCCTTTCTCTGTTACTCCATAAAAGTGATTATAAAACATTTATGAAAGATTATCTAAGAGCATGTCATGTTAATTTTCAAAGGAGACTCCCAAAATACAACTAAAAATGTTAGCAAGGCAAGTAAAAAAAAAAAGTGACAACATGGTAATAAAATGTAATATTAAATGAAATACTATTCATTTGCAATGCATTATTTACAAATATTTAAATTTATCAATTTAAAATTAAATTCATTAAAAAAAAATATTGCGATCAGAGAATATGTTAAAATAAAAAGTGTGAAAATGTGATATTAAACAAAATACTGTTAATTTAAATGTATTAATTATTAACATTAATTTTCAATTTATTCAAATGCATTATTTACAAATATTTAATGTTAAATAATGAATGTAAATGTATAAATGTAATGTTATCCATTTAAATTCATTAAAACAATTATTGGGACCAGAGAAAATGTTAGCAGAACAAATAAAATAAAAAAATACTCTGATAAAAAGTAACATTAAATGCAATATTGTACATTCATTATTTATTAACATTAATTTTCAATTTAATTAAATGTATTGTTTATAAATATTTACATTTAAAATAATGAATGTTAATGTATAAATGTAAAGTTATCCATTTAAATTTGTTAAAAATATATTTTTGTAGGGAAAAGTAAAGTAAAGCAGAAAAAAAAAAGCTTTTGTCTATATAACACATCATATCCAGAGAAAACTGCAGCTCTTGGGCATTTCTTAATCTAATGAAATCTAATGTAAATATAATCAATGTCAGGATTTTATGGACTAATCTAATGTACCCAAAGTCTAAAATCAAGTGGTCGATTAGATGAGGAAAGATGTGGCCTGGGGACCTGAGCAGGTCTCTGTTCAATTATCTTATGAGCAGTCTTACTGCACGCGATATGCTGCTTTGGATGCTAAAATAACATCATGATAAAAATAATGAACATTTTTAAGAGGTGTTGGAAAATGCCCTCAAGAATCTCAGTCTTTTATGTGAAAGATGCAGGTAAACACAACCAGAAATGCAAAGAAGCACCAAAAACAATAACAATACACAAATAATTATTAAGGACGCCAATAACATCCTTATAGTCAGTAAAGGCTACCTGAAAAATGTCAGTATATGAAAATATATCTATGTATATAAAAATTATATATGACATTTATATGCATAAATTATTTATAAGCAAACATAGGAAATATAACGTGATATTGAGATTCAAAAACATATTGAAATAGAAAAAAGCACAAAAATCTTAAAAAGTAAACGTAAATTTACGTCAAGATGGAAAACCCGGAGTGGAGCTGGAGTGGACTGATTACAGAAGGTTTATTATATAGTCTTTTCTTCCCTATTGTGACATATCTGAGTTAAATGTGTCTTCTCGAACAAGAAAAAAAAACAAAAAAACAAAGTAGGGTGGGACTTGATTTTGTCCATCGGGAATTGAGTGGATGATTGGATGGTTCTGTGGTTTGCTATTGGTGTGTGATGTCATGTGAGTGACAGGTTGTCCCGCCCCCACGCTAGTAAACACATCATCAGAGAACAGATGTCGTTGCAAGAGGGAGGGGAAGTTATTTTGATTAAAGATTATGAAAGCACATGAATTAAAAATAAATAAATAAAAACAATTTATAATAAATACTACAATATTCCATAAAAACAAGAATTGTCCATTTTGATTTCATATTGATTTTAAGCATCTGCCTCTCTGATGAAAAGCATGCATCCATTTAAAGGTAGGGTAGGCAATTGCGGAGAGGCTCGCAATAGCAAGTAAGATTTGAAAGCATGAGATCCCACCCTCCCTTCCAGGACTCTCACAATGAACATAAACAACTTACAGAGCTCTTACTTGTACCACCTGACTGCTGCAGATTCATTTAAGCGTTGATAGTGTTGCAGACAGAATGCAATGACTGGACGAACATTGTTTGGTCCTGAGACTTCCACAGAAGATATATGTACGTCTTTAATATTTAGACCACTTATTGATTCTATCATGATGTGAAGAGAGTTTCAACCAGTATTACTGTAAGTGTTTATAAAACAAATTGCCTACCCTACCTAAATTATTATAGTGTATAAATGTAGGCTATTACATATCCATCCCAAAACTAAATCAAGTACAAGAGTGCTGTTGTTAAAAAAAAAAAAAAAAAAAAATACCACTATGAGTTTGAAACCATTAGCATTTTAAATTTTGTGCGTGAATTTAATATACTAAATATACTTCAAAACAATCATCCTCCATCGCATTTTAAACCCTTTAAAAAAAAACAAAAAAAAAACATTAATTTCGATTTACTGCATGTTGTCAAAAACCATTCACAACCACAACCATTAATCAACAAGCTGTTCCAGTCCTAGTTGTCATACAATATTTTCAAAAATCGTATTTATATTAATCACCAAACACTCAATCAAAACGAGAAGCATAGGCCTACCTGTTCACGATCTCTGTCGGGTCAAGTGTCGCGTTCGACTTTAATCCAAATGTGTGCACAGCCACATAGAAATATATTGATGGATTCTCATGTTTCCTTCGCTTTTCTTCAGAGAAAATCACTGTTATATTAATATTCCACTTAATTATGTGGAACGATGAGCATTCGCGGTTAAACGCTGTTGTTCCATTCATATACACGACCACCAGGGGGCGTTTTTAGGCAGTTACGACCAGCTAGAAATGTTTTGATTTGCTGAACCATGAAACCAGTATACACGATTATACACAAACATGTGTTTTGTTGTTCAAGCAGTCTGGAATATTTTTTTGTGAGAAATATATAAGTTTTTAAGGGGAATTCTAATGCAGGTGTATGCCCAAGAGCTGCAGTTTTCTCTGGATATGATGTGTTATATAGACAAAAGCTTTTTTTTTTCTGCTTTACTTTACTTTTCCCTACAAAAATATATTTTTAACAAATTTAAATGGATAACTTTACATTTATACATTAACATTCATTATTTTAAATGTAAATATTTATAAACAATACATTTAATTAAATTGAAAATTAATGTTAATAAATAATGAATGTACAATATTGCATTTAATGTTACTTTTTATCAGAGTATTTTTTTATTTTATTTGTTCTGCTAACATTTTCTCTGGTCCCAATAATTGTTTTAATGAATTTAAATGGATAACATTACATTTATACATTTACATTCATTATTTAACATTAAATATTTGTAAATAATGCATTTGAATAAATTGAAAATTAATGTTAATAATTAATACATTTAAATTAACAGTATTTTGTTTAATATCACATTTTCACACTTTTTATTTTAACATATTCTCTGATCGCAATATTTTTTTTTAATGAATTTAATTTTAAATTGATAAATTTAAATATTTGTAAATAATGCATTGCAAATGAATAGTATTTCATTTAATATTACATTTTATTACCATGTTATCACTTTTTTTTTTTTACTTGCCTTGCTAACATTTTCTCTGGCCCCAATCATTTTTTTATTAATTTAAATTGATAACTTTATATTTGTAAATTTACATTCATTATTATAATAATATTAATATATATATCATTAATACATTTAAATAAAATAAAATTTAATGTTAACAAATAATATATTTTAATTAATAGCATTTCATTTAATATTACATTTTATCACTTTTTTATTTATCATCAGATGTTTTCTTTTTAAGAAAATTTGCAATAACAGCAATAAAACAAATATGACAAGTAAGCCGTGGCAACTTATGTTTTTATATTACTGTAACGAGTTGAATCTCGTATAACTTATACAAAATTTGACATTGCTTAAATTATTTTTGATAAGTCAATTTGATATAATTTAAGTTGAAATTACTTATACAACCAAGTTGATTATTTTTTAAAAACTTAAGGCAGCAACTGAACTTAAGTTTTCAAGTCTAAATAGGTGGACTTTTTTTTTTTTTACAATGTATAAATAATACAGTTATTGTAAATATAGAGGAAAGACTGAAAAAGGATGACACTGCTGCTGTGATGGATTGCCCTTTGACAAGAAGTTCTGGTTGTTTAGGAGCACATTTGATTATATCTTGAGAAACAGATGGAAGGGAAAACCCGGTGGGGCACGTGTCTGATTGGCGGTTCATCCCGATCTTCAGTGCCACTCTGCCGCTCGTGTGCATGTCTGACTTTGCAGTTTGAGCAGTGAGTATCTGAAATGTTTTTCTCGTGTCGTGGGCATTTATGGGTCTCATGAGAGATTTGTAAACCCATTGTGTGTGTAAACCCTTGTGAAATGTCTGTTTGTTGTTAAACACATGAATGTGTGTTTGCGTGAGTCTGGTTGCTTTAATTGAATCTGGCCCTTGGGAAGCAGGCCGTCTCAGCTGTGGGGTTGTGATCTCATCTCAGAGTGTGACTGGGTGAGTACGCTGGCAGTCACTCACAGTCAAGTCAATATCACAAATAAATATTGCAAAGGCCTGTTCTCCGGGCTCTATGAATAATGAATGCGACCATTTTGGCTCTAAACTTGCCTGTTGTCTTGCCAGGCGTGCGTGAGCACATCTCTGTGTTTCCGCCCTTCTTCCTCTCGCTCCCTCCGTGTCTCTCTCCAGCTGTGGAGGAGTACTCTAATAAACTTCTCATTATAAACTGACCCGTTTGAGAGGGATCAGAGAGATTTATAACTCTACCGTGAGTGTGTGTTTGTGTGATTTATTGCTCGATCTCAGCAGAAAGTGACCTGGGATGGGTTCAGGAGTGTGGATCCTCAGCAGGGCTACAGACGAGATGAGTGAATGATCAAAACCTATTCGATATTAGTTTATTTAGGGTTCCAAGCAGCACAAGTGCACAGTCCCATCTGTCTGCAGGATAAAGGCAGGCCAGCAGGAAGTCTGGGTCATGTAATGATCTTTTCACACTTGAGATTGTTCTTGTTTTACACTGATATTGTTTCATATTTCACACTGTTCATTGTTTACTTTTACCTGGTTTATGGATTAATTACTCCAGGGTTCACAACTTCACAATTACATTTGTGAACTCCGGGTTAATACTCTCTTATTTGCATACTGTATTTGTATGGTGAATAACATTGGTTGCACTGTAAAAAATGATTTTCATGATTTATATCATAACATTTTTTCTTTTGTCAAATCAACTTAGATAATTAATGTAGTTCAGATAGAATAATATTTTGAGTTTCTGTTGATTAAACCAATCGCCTTCATCGTATTAACTCAAATTTTTAATTTCAATGAACTCAATATTTTAAGGCAACTAGGTAACTTTTAAGTTAAACCAACAATTCTGTTTTACAGTGTGTTTGAGCACAGCTCACAACAGGCAAATAATACCAACTACACAAATTGAACTTGTCAGTTTGATTTGTTTTCTTTATTTTAGATACTAAAATTAAATAGATGAAAGTTTCTGTGACTGTACAAACAAAAACATGAATATTTAATGTTGTTTTGAAGAGTTTGAGATTAAGCTTATGATTGGTTGGCTGTTGCTAAGCAGCTCGATGTGTCATTGTAACACTGCATTGATTTACTCTGTATGCCAAACATTTACAATACATTTCAGTACAATACAAGGCATTTATTATAACTACTGACTATAGCAATCAAAGTTTTTATGCTTTTGAAAGAAGTCACTGCAGCCAAGGCTGCATTTATTTAATCACTGTAAATATTATTACAATTTAAATTGTTTTCTATGTGAATATATTTTAAAATAGTAGAATTTTCAGCCTCATTATTCCAGTATTCAGTGTCACATGATTCTTCAGAAAATCATTAGCTGATTTGCTGCTCAAGAAAACATTTGTTCTGCTTAATATCTTCATAGAAACTGTTACGCACTTTTTCAGGATTCTTGAATTTAATAGATTTTTTTTTATTACAGATATTGTGTAACTAAAATACCAATGTTAACCAGGAAAACAACTACAAAAACATAATAACAAGCCCACAATACAGAGGGACTCTTATTTTGAAATGTCTATGATATGGCTGCTTCACTCTTACAGCTATATACAAAATATTACGATATAAACACCATGAAGTAAACATTGTCAACAGCTTTTTTACTTGAGAATAGCCTTTACATTAGGTTGTATAGCTATTCCTATTTTCCATCCCCAAATATTTTATATATATCAAAATGAATAAGGAAAATACTTCCAGAACCAGTAATGCTTTAAAAAAAGGGGGGTCACTGTTGCACTCTATTGTGTCTTTTTTCTTTTTCTTAAAGTGACAGTACACTTATTACGGAGATAGTCCTCCTTTCATAACCTGAGGTAATGTTCCTTGCACATGGACAAAATAGTGGGAACTGAACCAAAATACCAACTTTCTACTTGTCAGTGAGCTTTAACCAGTTTGCCACACCACCCCCACGTTATTCGAATTCAGTAGCCAAGCGTAATGAAGAACACATCAACTTAACATGCTTCAAACATCTCTGCATTGTTTTTCTAAGTAAGACTTGTGGACACCTGTGTCCAGAGCATCCACAGCTATGGACGCTATACCCTATATTTTTAAATTTACTGCTGATGAAAAACTTTATGCCACCTGTTGTCAATTAGCATTCAGAAAGATTGTTTCGCTCTCTCTCTGAAAAGCAGTGGCATCAGTCGTAATAGCATCATCAGTCTTTTCTAATGAGTTTATTTCTTTTGCTGGAATGAGCAAACACTTTCTGATCTGAGTGATGACTATATGAAATCATTTCAAACTGTATTTGATAAACATTACATTTAATTCATTTCTGTACTTGCGTGCCGCTTGACTCATGCACAGACAAGCTATTAAGACATCACAATAGTCTGGGGAAAGTTGGGCTCTCTTACGCTGAAGCGGTTGCTGAGGTACTGTTGTTGTGGCAACCGGCTCTCTGTGCCCTTGAACGGAGGATAACTTTGGCCTAGCAGGGCAGGGTTAGTGTGCTTTGATTGACAGTGTGCTGCTAGAAAGGTGTTGTGCGTGGGTTAGAAATAAGCCTCCCCACTGGGTGGCTTAAAGGGTCTTGCATGGGCTACAGAGCCAAAACATGGAAAATAGATTGTTGCTGCTGGAGGAACAACCAAGAGATGAGTTAGTGACACAGACATCTACTTGACAGAATCATCTGTTCACTCAGAAAAGAGAGAGGTCAAGACAGGAAAGGGAACATGGGAGTGACAGATGTGACAGTAGACTGGATGTTGTGTCTCAGGGCACTGGGGTGATTTATCGGAGTAACAAACTGTTTTTAGTTAAAACCATAGGTTAAATAAGGATTTTGGAGGTAACATCTGCTGGTTATTCTGGTGTTCTACGTGTAAGATATGACATGGCCACCCTTCCATCCCCAAAAAGCATAATTATAGTGTTGGGGAAAGTTACTTTTAAAAGTAATCCATTACAATATTGTGTTACTCCCTAAAAACTGAATTGCGTTACACTGTCGGCTGGAGTGACTGCGGTTATGCCCACTGAGTGGCAGCATTGGTTTTCAGCGTGAATGCTGCAAAAAACACTATATCAAACACATTCAAAATAGGACAGAGCTTTGTGATTGACTGTACAAATAGATTTGACAAGAAATCTGAGGTATATTTTTACAGACTGCCGAAACCTAAAGAAAAGAGAAGCAAACGGATCACTGCGATTCACAGAAACAGCTGGACTCCAGGCAGCAAAATGTGGATTTGCAGTTATCATTTTGTCAATATGTTGAATTTTGGGGTAAAATCATACCCTATACATTGTATTATTATTATATATTGTATTGACAACTCCTCAATTAAATATTTGCCATCTTTTATTCTGCATAATTGGGTGTTTTTAAATAAACACTAACAAAAGCTATACAAGTTTTAGGACTGGATGACTTAACATTGATATAAGTGATCACCCGGATTTAGACCTGCCTATATTGTATTTATATAAAGCGTTCACAGGCAAATTTGTATCGAGTGAGTCCAACCTTTAGTTTAATCGTTTGTTTTATTTGTGTTTTTTGCAGTTTCCCCTATTAAATCCAGTCATGCAGCAGGCTCTTTTGCCACTCAGTCTGGTTGAGGGGGCGTGTTATATATATAATATACACTATATTGCCAAAAGTTTTGGGACGCCTGCCTTTACATGCACATGAACTTTAATGACATCCCATTCTTAATCTGTAGGGTTTACTATTGAGTTGGCCCACCCTTTGCAGCTATAACAGCCTCAACTCTTCTGGGAAGGCTTTCCACAAGGTTTAGGAGCTTGTTTATGGGAATTTTTGACCATTCTTCTAGAAGCGCATTTGTGAGGTCAGGCACTGACGTTGGTGAGAAGGCCCGGCTCGCAGTCTCCGCTCTAATTCATCCCAAAGGTATTCTATCGGGTTGAGGTCAGGACTCTGTGCAGGCCAGTCAAGTTCTTCCACAGCAAACTCGCTCATCCATGTCTTTATGGACCTTGCTTTGTGCACTGGTGCGCAGTCATGTTGGAACAGGAAGGGGCCATCCCCAAACTGTTCCCACAAAGTTGGAAGCATGAAATTGTCCAAAATGTCTTGGTATGCTGAAGCATTAAGAGTTCCTTTCACTGGAACTAAGGGGCCAAGCTCAACCCCTGAAAAACAACCCCACACCATAATCCCCCCTCCACCAAACTTTACACTTGGCACAATGCAGTCAGGCAAGTACCGTTCTCCTGGCAACTGCCAAACCCAGACTTGTGTATTAGATTGCCAGACAGAGAAGCATGATTCGTCACTACAGAGAACACGTCTCCACTGCTCTAGAGTCCAGTGGCGGCGTGCTTTACACCACTGCATCTTTGCATTGCACTTGGTGATGTAAGGCTTGGATGCAGCTGCTCGGTCATGGAAACCCATTTCATGAAGCTCTCTACGCACTGTTCTTGAGGTAATCTGAAGGCCACACGAAGTTTGGAGGTCTGTAGCTATTGACTCTGAAGAAAGTTGGTGACTTCTGTGCACTGTACGCCTCAGCATGCGCTGACCCCGCTCTGTGATTTTACGTGGCCTACCACTTCGTGGCTCAGTTGCTGTTGTTCCCAATTGCTTCCACTTTATGATACCACTAACAGTTGACCGTGGAATATTTAGTAGTGAGGAAATTTCACGAATGGACTTATTGCACAGGTGGCAACCTATCACAGTACCACGCTTGAATTCACTGAGCTCCTGAGAGCGACCCATTCTTTCACAAATGTTTGTAGAAGCAGTCTGCATGCCTAGGTGCTTGATTTTACACACCTGTGACCATGGAAGTGATTGGAACACCTGAATTGGAGGTGTGTTCCGATACTTTTGGCAGTATAGTAATTATATATATATATATATATATATATATATATAGACTTGCCCTGGCAACCATTCATAACACCTTAGCTGCTCACTTTTTTCCCAGAAAATATACAAATCTGTATGTTTAGTCTTTTCTTTCTCTCTTATTAATGGTCGTTTCCTGTGTGGTTTTCTTTTACTGCCCCTGCTAGGGAGGCCTGTGAGCTTGCTGCACGTGTAAACGTGGTTATGTCAGAGCACCTGTACCAAAGCACGTGTGTCTTGTATGTGATTTTTGCATTCAAGGCCATTTATATGATGTTGTCACAAGCATCTGCAGTTGCATAACTGCCAACTGCCAAGCAACAGTTACATCTCTTACAGCGGAATGAATGTGAGAAAAGAAAATTGGAAAAGAGATGAAGAGAGTGAGCGAATGGACATCTGGTGCACATGCAATGAAACATTTATTAAGACCATTTCATTACTGGCCTCACATAAAAACTGTCAAGTTTATCATGGACTAGTTTGTGTTGAATTGAAATCTTTATTTAAATGTATGCACATTTGCATAATTTATTGTGTCTAAATGAATTTATCTCATTTTTATTTTGCAGATTTTTACTGGAAAACAAGAAACAGAGTGTGTTTGTTTCCGTTTTCCTCTGGTACTTGGTCAAATGTAACACAGGTGCATTTTTGGGTGTGAAAAGTCTGGAGTATCCATAACACACCCATCCAGAGTGAATCAATCAAATGAACTGCATTTGAGTTCATCCTAGTGAACCAGATTCCCCTTCCACATGTGCATAAACAAGCTGTGTCACATAGGAATATATAGCTGCCCACTTTATCATTCTGCAAAACATTTAAATGCTATAGCTTGTGATCTTTTAGAAACTGTTTTCATTTCAGGCCAAGAGGGACTAGGAGATAAATAGCACAGCAGCAGGAGCGGGAGTTCAGGGACAGAGAAGAACCAAGAGGCGAAATGAACAGATAAAGGATGAAGTTTGCCACTCAGGATCGGGCTGCATGTCTGCAGGCAGCGTCACAATGGAAGTGAGAGTGACAGTTTGGTCAGAAACAGTTTAGCTATCCTTAAACATGGCCGCCCACGGGGAGAAAATCTTGCGTTTCAGGTCGAAGGAGCACATCACTGAGATGTGTGGAATAAATGGGCTTATCAGGGCTTTTTAGAAAGCAGTTTTGTATCTTCAAGTCAGGGAGAGCACGTATGCTTGAAGAAACATGCAATGCCAGCCTGCTGCTCATGCCTACTGTAAGAACCTGGAAAAAATGTTGAGTAGATGTTTACTGTAAGCCAGTGCTCATTAAACAGATGATTCATCCAGACACAAGATGAGTTCAGATCCAACACAAGAACACTCCTGCATACGATTAACATATTTTTGCTTCTTTTGAATCGTATTGTCCTTGATGCTTGGGACCCGAGGAATGGATGCCAACAGGGTCTGAGCCGGTTCTAAACCAAACCATTCATACATTATATTATATTATTTATTAATAGTGCACACTATTTCAGACTATGTAATTCGTTTGTGCCGCAAAAATGAACATTTGTGCTGGTTTGGTGTTTGAGATATAGTAAACCATATTTTTTTGGATGTTACTCTCATGTCATTCAAATTGCTCCAAATAGGCACCGTTCATTTGTGCTCGGTTTGTGCTGTTAAAGTGCCCCTATTATGCTATTTTAAAGGTTCCTAATTTTGTTTTCGAGATCTCATATAACAAGTTTACATGCATCAGAGGTCAAAAAATGCTTTCATTTGCTTTCAATGCTTTTCATCACCACATTTTTCTCAAATGTCTCGTCCGTTGATTTAGTCTCTAAATCCCTCCTTTCCGTGAGCCTTCTCTGCTCTGATTGGCAAGACGGCCCAGTCTTTTGTGATTGGTCTACCACTTACACCACACGCAAATGAAACGACCATTACCATAGCTGATTCAGCTTAGCGATTGTACACAGTTTAAAAACAGTAACAATAGCGTCAATTTTACCATATTAAGATGAGCGCGAGTCCAATGATGAAACATTGCAAGAACTAGTTATGCAACCCAAACCTGCATTGCAAGGACGACTTGAGCAGGAAGTTTCTCAGTGATACACTACTCAGTTTGAAGTACAATATGAGATGTTGCAACTAATTCCTCACCATTAGGATTAACAAGTGTATGTCCATCAACAAACCGATGTGTATATTTCTAATTTATTGCGGTGCACGTGTGGGAACTATGTCATTAACTGTATCAGTAACAGCGCATATTAGCCGAGCACTAACGCGAATGCCTAATGTAACATTAAAGTTGTAAAACAAATCTTGCTTCATCCTTGATCATTATTCAAAGTAGTAAGAATAACAGGTAATCTGCATTAATGGACACAATTTTAAGTAATAGTGGGCACACAGCTGATTTGCAGAAGTATTTTTTAGTAAGACAGTAATAACGCAAGTTAGCCGGATAGCTGGAGACATAGGCTACACAATATAAAATGCATTTTGAACACTCGGTAGAAAATATATACATCAATAATTAATCATAATTACAGGTTGTGATTCTGAGAAGCAAGTTGGTTTAAATAAAGTGGGTTCTGTCCCGTCTTTAATGGTGTTTTGTAAATCCCATTTAGACCTCACAGAGATTTGAGAAGTAATCGTCAAAAGGTTATACTGCTGTTGCATCGCTGTGGTAATTTTAACCACTGACTCTTCACATCCTCATCCTAAAGAAAATTTGCTTTTGCAGAGCAGAAAACAGCGTCTTCTCGACATGTATACACAACACGAACCAACTACAGCATTTGAGGGCGGATCAAAGTAGATGTTGTTCGCGGGCAGCCAGTGAAGACGTAGATGGGCATTATGCAAATGTGTTACCGCATTACATATGCAGGTCACGGAAGTCATAGCGCAGTGCTGCAGGAGTCAGATTTTACTTATCATGTGACGAGAGTGAGGGGAGATGACTGACAGGACTGGCGGACGATTTGATGTGCAACAGATCTTCAGCATCACTGACAAATATACACACTAGCTTTATAAAATGTGTAAAGGAAATTCTCTGCATTATACAACAAAAATTTGTTGCAAGGAGATGGTGGTTCTGACACCTCTACCGAACTGTAATGGGCAACATAGCTCTTATGATGAGAAAAACCAGGTATGAGCATTCTGTCCTTTTTAGGGTTATTTAGATGTCTTTGGTCCATGTTGTGTTCATGTTTCAGTCAAACTGCACCAGAGTTAATTTGGTAGCGAACCGAGACCCACATTTTCAGGGTTCAGATGGTAGCATTCACACTTATTTAAATGAACCGCACTAACAGAGCAATCACATCAGTTTGTTTTAATTGAACCACACCTGCCAAGTGTGAACACACCCTAATATTACTGAGGTTACTATAGTATGTGTGTTTTTTTTCTTTTTTTCTTTTTACTTTCCATTTTGTTCGGTTTATAGATATAGTTGGTACGTTTCTAGTGGTATACTTTTGTGTGCACACGTTAACTGCATGAATTTCACCAGTTAAAAAATATTGACACCTGTTCTACAGTATGGTGGG
Source organism: Elopichthys bambusa (assembly GCA_037101425.1). Taxonomy (NCBI): domain Eukaryota; kingdom Metazoa; phylum Chordata; class Actinopteri; order Cypriniformes; family Xenocyprididae; genus Elopichthys; species Elopichthys bambusa. The sequence continues at coordinate 4,061,299 of CM074445.1, read as the reverse complement.
AAGGGTCTTTCTAAATTTTAATTTATATGTTATATTGTTGACTGCATTCGTTAAACTGAAACCATTCAATCATTCAAACCTGTTACCCAAGTTGTTATACAAGAACAAATGTCAAACAAATGTTTTGTTTAATATTTAGCAAACATGAGTTTATCGATCAACTACAAACTTATATTTAGTCCCAAACTAGTTGGCTTCCGCTTAGTTGGAACCAAATTATGTTATAACAGCTTATTAATGTAAGTTTTAATGTAAATTTGATTTGTAATTGAATTTTATACATTTTGTTGATTTAAATATTTAATCAAATTAATATTTAGTTATTTATTTAATGTTTATTGCTAGAAAATGGCAAAAGACCCCAAATATTATTAGCAGTTTATTAATTTTGTCTTTGCATAAAAAAACATTTTATTGTTTTTAAATACATTTGGTAAAAAAAACAAACAAACAAACAAAAAAAAACTTTAAAACATTTATTTAAAGCACGCACATTTTTTATAATGATTTTTTTTATTTTTGTGGGGAGTTTTGCTTTTTGTTTGGTTTTGTTTTGTTTGGCTTTTTGTTTTGTTTTTGTGTGTTTTGTTTTGGTTGGTTTTGTTTGATTTTTTTTTTTTTTTTTTTTTGATTTTGTTTTGATTTGTTTTGTTGCTTTGTTTGGTTTGTTTTGGTGTAAAAATCCAGTGAAGAGAGGACAGGTAATGATAAGGGGAAGGAGACCAGGAAATGACATGAGCTGATTTCAAACTTGTATTGCTTTTCATGAGTACCGCAGCTCCATGTCGGAATGTACCTGCTCACCAGTAGGCCACGGCTCAAACTGCTGTAGAGCTTTAGTACAAATGTGTATAATGAAGTCTGTGCTTGTATGCATTTTGATTGCATGTGTTGTGTACCTTACTGGCAGCGTGTTAATTTAATCTGCTCGTGCACTGTGGGAAATGGCCTGTTGTTAAGGGAGGTCTCTGTGGTGACGGCTCTGTTGCTATAGTGGCAGTGGTTTAATGGTGTGGAGTACATTAGCACTGACTGATCTGTAAATATGTCTGCTTTCTGCTGCCTCAGCACCCCCTGACATCCACATGGATCAAACTGCTGCAATGCTTCACTATGCACTCAATCACTCCCTCTCTCCTTCTCTCTGTCACTCGCTCCACTTCCGCAATTCACAATCCCATTTTTTTTCTTTCTCTTTGTGTGAAAAGATCCTTAGATCACTGTGTTATGAAATACAAGGCGAACAAACAGATGTTGTCGTCCTCAGGGATGCATTACTGCGCCATTCACCTGGCTGAGAGCGTATTTAGCAGTGGCCTTGTGGATTTTTTTCTCTGTCATAATTCTTTTCAAATGATGAATGAGACAGGGTTGAATGCCCTCGGAGTGCATTTGATTCAACTGTGACATTTCAGGAGCATGAATGTGCAGAAATATGGAGAACCGTGTGGCTTTTCTCTCCTCTAACATCACTCTTAGTGGATTTGCTAATGAGAAAGAGCTTCTAGCTTGTGCCTGTGAAATTTGGCCTTGCTCTGGGTACAAAGCATGAGAGAAAAACAAGTTGCTGTTATGTAACTGCTTTTCTTTGGAGTTTATGAACCTGGTAAATACTGTTTTTATTATGCTGGATAAAGTAGACATTAGTTTCATTTAGATAATAGCCTTCACAGTGTGCAATTCACTCAGTTGGATAATGTGCAGCAGCAGGGGGAGCAGCCCTGGTATTCTGCAGATCTTGATTGTGGGTATTAATAAAAATAGCAGTTATTACCGCCCAGATAAGGCTCTTTATGGTTCCTAATTACATTATACCGTATTATACCTCATTATTCTGTTAGTTTTGATCACATATTGTGTTCATATGACAATCATTTTAGAATATTAGTCTGCGACAAGAGCACCATATCTCTTTGGCTATGTTTAAAATCTGAAAAAGGGTGGATTTGGTTGCAAGGGTTGAGCCAAGCTCACGATTGGGCATCTGATTAAAGGGCTAGTTCACCCAGAAATGAAAATTCTGTCATTAATTACTCGCCCTTGCAATGTTCCAAACCCGTAAGACCTTCATTCATCTTCAGAACACAAATTAAGATATTTTTGATGAAATCCAAGAGTTTTTTATTTTATTTTTATCATCCATAGAAAGCAATGTAATTACCGTCATTTAAGGTCCAGAAAAGTACTAAAGACATCATTAAAATAGTTAACGTGATTACAGTGGTTCAACCTTAATGTTATGAAGCGACAAGAATACTTTTTGTGCGCAAAAACAAAACAAAAATAACGACTTAATTCAACAAATTTGTCTCTCCCCTGTCATTCTCCTACACTGTTTACGCTGCAGCTCTTCCAGGTTCTATGTCAGAACGCCGACTTATTATTAGCCGGCTCCTGAGTCAGCATCACACGCATGCATCGTGCTTCTCACGTGAACAGCATTGGCCAATACTGAGTCGGAGTTCAGATGTCAACACGGAAGCAATGAACGTAGAGAAGAGAAGAAATTCTGACAGTAGAGAAGAAAGTGTTGAATAAAGTTGTTATTTTTGATTTGTTTTTGCGCACAAAAAGTATTCTTATCGCTTCGTAACATTAAGGTTGAACCACTGCAGTCACGTCGACCTTTTTAACGTTATCTTCAGTACCTTTCTGGACCTTGAAAGTGGGGGTTAAATTGCTGTCTATGGAGGGGTCAGAGAGCTCTCGGATTTCATCAAAAATATCTTAATTTGTGTTCCGAAGATGAATGAAGGTCTTATGGGTGTGGAACAGCAGGAGGATAAGTAATTAATGACAGAATTTTTAATTTTGGGTGAACTAAGCCTTTAATATTTTCTGATATTGCAACAGAAACTGCAACAGTCAGAACAACTCTTTCTCTGCTATGGTGGGCCAAAAAATGGTACTGGGTAGTCGAAGTCATTAACCAGGTATACAAGGCCAACAACCTTACATTGCCAGCCGGCATAAGGTGCCATTCGACGAGAAGTATCTCAACATCTTGAGCAGCATTAAAAGGTGTCCCTCTAATGGACATTTGTGCAGCGGCTAATTGGTCATTCATTGATACCTTCTTCAGATACAGAGTTAATGTCGTATCTGGTACTGTGAAAATGGCAGTCCTGTTGGTACCCTGAACTTCTGCTTAAGGTTAGGAGAAGCCTCCTTGTGACCTTGTTGTTATGAGCCATCCAGGGCGAAGCACTACCTCTGGTGGTCAGTAAGAATGAAATAGAACGAGAGTTACGTTTGTAACTGCGGTTCTATGAGTTCTGGATGATCTCCAGAGCACCCTGTCACTCAAAGTCTGGGCGAGAAGATTCTGTAGAGACAGTTTGCTGGATGTCACAGGGTTAAATAGGGGGGATCCCCATGACATTCCAGGTCATGTGATGACTTTGTTGTCATTGGACTCGACCTGTGCCTGAGCAAGAGAGATAATATCCAGTGTGAAGTCATCCAGAACTCATAGAACCGCAGTTACATATGTAACTCTCAATTTAGGCATCACATCATTAATGTGATGTTTAGGGATAGAGATGTGCCCAAAGCCGAACACCATATTCGGAAAGGCATGGATAATGGCTTCAATATGAATAACGAATTCTATCGAATAATAAAGAAAATATTTGACAGACCCATTCACTTCTCGTGTTTGCCAGATAACAGGTGAGCCAGGGAATAGCCTAGCATGATATTATACATAAACATCTAAAATAAATGTGTGAACACATTTGATCTTACAGGTGTTGTTTGATCTATGACTTAGTTTGAAAAGTGATTTTCTGTTTATTTCTCTGGCTTTACTATCTGGGCTGCTGGAATGTGTCAGTTTCATCCTGTCTGCATCTCTGAAATGTTTGGCCAAGTTTTGAAGTGACTTCAGCCAGAATCTGGGTGTTTATTTTATTATAGAGGAATTCTCAAGTGTTTAGGCCTTCGTAAAGCTCATCTCAATGGCATTTAAGCTGGAGCAATTCCCCTTGAGAGTGTGAGTCTAATGTTTGTTGTGTGTGAGTGGGGTGAATGGGAGCAGAGAGTGGGAGTGCGTTGAAAAGGTTAAGATTTGATGTGATAAGAACCCCTCTCCCAGCCCCCAGCCTGCTCGCTGCACTGAGCTGTTATGGTAATTAACAGATAACCTTTAATGAGGTGTCGACCTCGTTAGGCCCTTAACGAGGAAAATGTCACCCCGCTGTGGCATTCTAACAAGGAGGGGGACATTGGAGGGACATGTGGACACAAGATGATGTCACTCGGGGTGACAGTGGTGTTGACCGAACTGTTATTGTCTAAATGTCATCTGACCACTGTGTCCAGCAGCCTCTTCAATGATGGAAATAGGGGCTTAAATCAGAACTGTGGCTCATAAATGCATAAGTGGCTTAAGATTTCCAATCAGGGATGCGTTCGCAAGTAATTTGTAGCTCAGCATGCGTTTTTTAAGCTTTCTAAGCTCTTATATATACTGCAACAGTGCCCCTTTTCAGTGGTGCTGGTTTTGGAAGCATTTATTTTTCCCCATAGGGAAAGTAATGTGGCAGTTTCATGGTTTCCTTACGTCTTACAGTTGATCTACTTCAGAGTTTGTCTTGAGAGAGCAGTTGTAATGTCGGTATTAACAGCTGCACAGTGTTTTCAACCACACAGTATCTTTACTTCTGTGTTACAAATATTCAAATGATCACAGAAGTACTGAGATAAAAGTTTATAGTTCAGATATAAACACTAACGTCTATCTATGTTATCGAAATCAAAAACAAAACAACAAAAACTTGGCGCTGAAAACGACGTGTTTATCGATTACATTGTTTCTAAGTGACTGTTAGAATATGTATTTGATGTTAAACCTTTATTCATCAGATTCTTTTAAATACACTGATTCATCCAGTAATGAAACAAGAGTATTTGAGTCATTGAATCAAAATAATTAATTCAAATAAAATACATTTTAAAAAAGCCTGCAGCAATTCATATTTTGTCAGAACCTCTAGTTGTACATTACGTTATTTCGTTCAGTTGTCATTCAGAATTGTGATTTTAGTTTGACAAAACAAAAAAGTTTCTCAATTTATCCAGAATTTATCCAGTTTCTTTAATGCTTATTTATTTAATCTTCATATAAATTAAGAAAGATTTGTTTACATTTTATTTATTTTGTTGTCTTAACATTATTTGTTGTTTGCCTTAATTAAAAATGCATTGGTTAAATTCAAACTGTTCTTTTTTTGAAAAAAAGTTTATTAAAATATTTTCAATAATTATTGATACTGAACAATATGAAACATTATATCGTGATACATTTTTTAGCTGTATCACCCAGCCCTAATATGACTTTCTTCTGTCTGATGAACAATATACACACACACACACATTCTGATTTCTGATTTGTTTTCTGTACAGCATCATAGGTAATGTAGTTCCCTGTAATGGGAACTTCGAGCTGCGTCGAGACGCATTGAGATCACCTCTGCGTGATTACGTCTTGAAGCACTTGTGAAATCGAACCAATGGCGGGACGTCAGAGGCGGGTGATGTCACGGACCACGAAACTATAAAGCACACCTGAGAACAAAGAATGCCAGCTTCTGTGTCTTCAGCAAGTGCTCTGTGTTATCTTGTGTCTTATTTGGTGTTGTCTGTCAATTACATATACAGAAACAATCTCTTTTGTTTCAGGACAAGAGTATCAGTGTTACACCACATATATATATATATATATATATATATATATATATATATATATATATATATATAATATATTTGTATATAAAAGACACTATAATGGCGTGTGCACAGTTCAGACCATGTGCTTCTCCCTACCCTCATTACTTCACGGGTGGGGATACACGTGAGTTCTGTGTTGTTTGTATGGGAGCGGTGCATGCCCAGGCAGCCCTCGAAGGGTTTGCTTGCAAGCATTGTGGTAAGTTTAATATAAAACCTCTCTGCTCCCGCCGGGTGCTCCTTGAGGAGGGCGCCGCAGCTCGCGTTCCTCGTGGTCGGGTCTCGCTTCTGCCGAGGCAGAATGGCGGCTCAGATCATGGGGTTCGCAGATGAATCTGGCAGAGGGGATAGAGACGGGCGCCGCCCTTTCTCTGCTCTTACCTGCCAGGTTCAGTGCCGTTTCCCAGGTGGAAGCACGCTCTGCAGTTTCTTCCCCCCGGGTTGAGGCACCGGTACTTCAGATGTTCAGCTCTGAGGATATTGTCATATCGATCTGAGGACTCGCCACCTCACACACATGTCGTGTTTTCAAATCACACGTCTATTATTCTAACATCAAAAACAAACCGGTTGTTTTTGAAAGCCATGATTATTTTGTGTTTATTTGAAATATTCAGACCGTGATATACTTGTCTGATTGTTCATTTGCTCCATTTAATTTTGAGAAATGAAATCAAATATATTTTCTGATTTTGTAAACTTACAAATATTGAAGATATAATGAACAGCGGTTTGAATCATGTTCCTCCCTTTGCTACACTACAAAGCGAGTGGGGATACATACAATTTATGTGTTGTTTGCTGGGAGTGGAGCATGCACGTCAGCTCACATAGGGCTGACAGTGTTCATTCATAAAAATGTCCCAAAGTGTAAAGAGAAGCATGCATTAGTAGGAGTTTTTAGCTCCACTCCTGTTGGCTTTATTCTCGAGTGGTACTCTCTGACTCATCCAGCCCCGCTGGTACACGTGGCCGAGGCTACGTCTGTACACTTTTCCCCCAATTGCTCTGCTCCCAGGAGTTTTAGAGAGGGTTTGCCGGGACAGGGTCCGTCTCATACTGATAGCCCTGTTCTGGCCGACCCGAGTTTGGTTCACAGACCTAGTGTCTCTTCTAGATGGCTCCCCCATGGAGATCCCTATCAGACAGGACCTTCTGTCTCAAGCGGGCGGCATGATAATTCACCCCTGCCCGGAGTTGTGGAAACTGTGGGCCTGGCCTCTGAGGGGGCTTGGCTCATAGAATCCGGTCTCCCAACCGAGGTTGTGGAGACCATACTCCACTCCAGAGCTCCCTCCACGAGAAAGCTATACGCATATAAATGGAAGTTGTTTTCTACCTGGTGTAGACAACGACAGTTGGACCCGTTCCACACTTCTATCAGTCTTGTGCTGCAATTTCTCCAAGAAAAATTCTCGGATGGTTTATCTCCTTCTACCTTGAAGGTCTATGAAGGTCTGTGATGTCACCCGCCTCTGATGTCCCACCATTGATTCGATTTTACAAGTGCTTCAAGACGTAATCACGCAGAGGTAATCCCAATGTGTCTTGACGCAGCGTCTCGTTCCCTGTTCAGAGAACCAGGGTTACACAAGTAACCCGAGACGCTTTTCACCAGGCACTCCACTGTTAAATGATTATTTTAAAAATAAGCTGAAATAATGCAGGCTGACGGCTTCAGCAGAAGCAAATACCATGGATTAACAACTTTCTATAAGGCTATTGTTTTGAGACTAAAGCAAGTTATATTTTTAAATCATATAGCCCAATATAGGAGGGGCTGAGATTTGGTGCTCTTAGGGTGGGTTATTTTATGAATGTCAGTTTTAGGTCCCTTAAAGACTTGGTACTACTAAAAACCAAAAAAAACCTTTTCAACATTTCCATAGTTATTATCCAGGAAAAAATATAAGGTTCAATGAACCTACATTGACCAATAGAGCAGCATGTTGTCAGACTGTATGGGGTAAATTGTCACAGCCAGTAACTAGACTATTTTATAGTAGATGTTTCAGGAAGATATTTTAGCAGTAAAACAATTATGAAACACAGTTTAAAAATTCAAGAAACAACAAAAACATAAGTAACAGAAAAAATAAATATGAACAAAAATAAATATTGTAAATAATAAATCATACATTTTATAAAGTATCATTTTAAAACTTGATAGCTTGATCTGACCTGACACTTTTTAATGTTTTTGAAAGAAGTCTCTTATGAACGCCAAGGCTGCATCAGAATACAGTAAAACATTAATATTGTAGAATATTATTATAATTTAATAATTTAAAATATTTTACAATGTAGTGTAAAATTGTGTAATAAATGTAATTTATTGCTTTGATGCAAAGCTGAATTTTCAGCATAATTACTTCAGTCTTCAGTGTCACATGATCCTTCAGAAATCATTCTAACATGATGATTTCATGCTCAAGAAAACAGTTGTGCTGCTTAATATTTTTTTTTCTTCAAGATTCTTTGATAAACATGATGTTTAAAAGAACAGCATTTATTTGAAATAGAAGTCTTTTGTAACATTATCAATGTATTAATGGTCACTTCAATTTCATGCATCTTTGCTGAATAATACATTAAATAAAAAAAATTATAATCATGCAATGCATGTAACACTGTACCCCCAACACTGATTACCTATAATCTCTCACTTTTTGTATTTTTCTTTCTTGTCTTTTGTCTGTTTGTGTCCATGTACTGGACAGAACTGACAGTCTTTATTTGCTCTAGTCTAGCTGCAGTCCCAGTGTTACTGTTGCTTTAATATATGGGACAATTGAAAGCCTCTGGGCCTCATTTAGCCTCAGACTTTCACTTCAGATGGTGGAGATGAAGCAGTGGCTGCTTGACTGTTGATTTAAAAATAATCCTTATTCAGAAAGATTAGCATTAGCCTACGTCATCATGGTTTATTCTGTACTGTCAGCCTATCTATTATAGGTAAATGTGCCTAAAGAGGTCACACTAGAATTTGCATTTAATTTAATTTAATTTCATTTCATCTCATCTCTTTGGGTCAAAATAAAAAATATAGCAATCCCACACACTACCAATCATGCTAAATATAGAAATCAACGTTTCAGTGACCTACATCAGGCATATGTATAATATTACAGACAAGACATTTTTAAAACAGTCCCAACCAATGAATGTAGTCGACACTACATGTGAACCAGTCACCAACAAGGACAATAAAAAGCACTTTTCAATATTACAAATAAGCGATGTTTCATTATTTACAAAAAAATGTAATCATGTTTGTAAAATCACAATGTCAAACAATTCATATCTTAACAAAATTATCCCTCCACGATCAAACAGACACATAGAAATACAATAAAAACAAACTACAACATTACATTAAATAGTGCTGCTTCATTTAACCCCAAGGGTGATAAGGTTAGCAAAGTCACAATCCAAAACAGTTTCTTTGGGTTAAGAAAGAGTCTGAGTTTGTGATATATAACTGCATGAGAGGATAATATATGAGCCGTAAGTTTCTCGCCGACATGCTGCAGTGTGGTTTTTAATGCTTTATTTTACATCACAACCAACATGACATAAAGTCAGATATGTAAATGATTACATTTTGACATCACTACCCGCAAATAACCTGATTTATTTGTCATGTAAGCGCAGTTTATTTGTGTTGTGAGGTTATTGGTTTGCATGTAAACCCGGACAACAGACTATGTAAATAAGCTGATTTTTGTGATTTATCGGCGTGCTGGTGTGCATGTAAATGTGCTCATTGTTTAGCTTAAAATAATTTCAGATGCTTAAGATCTAGTGTGATCACTATGGAATTAATATCAATGTGTGTATATGTGCTTGAGTGAGTTTATTAGCCTGCAGCTTTTGAGCACAAACACAAGGCCCTGCTGAATCTCTTCTGAAGTCTCTGGAGGGTTTACAGCGAGAGGCAGTCTAGCTCAACCCCGGCTTTAGCCGCTGTCCTTGCCCCTGGAGCTCAGCAACATAAAGAGCTGGATGAGGCTCAGTGTCTGCTCTCAAAGATCCCCTACAGAGGAGTCCATGCCAGACAGACAATAAACTACAGCCTCCAGCTCTCCCTCTCTGTCTTTTGCGTCTGTCTGGAGCACGTCGACATTGCCACAGGGGTGCCTGCGTGGGTTCTTGATGTTGAGGTGATTGAGCCTCTCTCTCCCGCTGTGCAGTCGGCCCGCTCGGCAGCTCAGCAGACAGGTGCCAATTTGGATTGAGGAAGGGCACTCAGGTGAGCAGAGAAGTATGGAACCGCTGTAGGGCAGGACAGAGAAATAGCAAGTAGAGCCAAACAAAGGGAGAGAAAAGATTAAAAATGTTGCATTTGTAAGAGAGAGCTGGAGACATGGCTAGGTGGTACTACGGCCCATTGACAGTTTTTTTTGTTTTTGTTTTTGTTGGTCTTTTTTGTTTTCAAAACTGCAGCTGCACTGTAATACAGTCATCACTCTTCTTCTTTGAAGTAATGGTTATTCACAGAGCAGTGTATATATACACTATTTTGCCAAAAGTATTGGGACACTCCTCCAAATCATTGAATTCAGGTGTTCCAATCACTTCCATGGCCACATGTGTTAAAATCAAGCACCTAAGCATGTAGACTGCTTCTACAAACATTTGTGAAAGAATGGGTCGCTCTCAGGAGCTCAGTGAATTCAAGCGTGGTACTGTGATAGGTTGCCACCTGTGCAAGAAGTCCATTCATGAAATTTCCTCACTACTAAATATTCCACGGTCAACTGTTAGTGGTATCATAACAAAGTGGAAGCAATTGGGAACAACAGCAACTCAGCCACAATATGGTAGGCCAACGTAAAATCACAGAGTGGGGTCAGTGCATGCTGAGGCGCACAGTGCACAGAAGTCACCAACTTTCTGCAGAGTCAATAGCTACAGACCTCCAAACTTTGTGTGGCCTTCAGATTACCTCAAGAACAGTGCGTAGAGAGCTTCATGGAATGGGTTTCCATGACCGAGCAGCTGCATCCAAGCCTTACATCACCAAGTGCAATGCAAAGCGTCGGATGCAGTGGTGTAAAGCACACCACAGAGCAGTGGAGACGTGTTCTCTGGAGTGACGAATCACGCTTCTCGTCTGGCAATCCGATGGATGAGTCTGGGTTTGGCGGTTGCCAGGAGAACAGTACTTGCCTGACTGCATTGTGCCAAGTGTAAAGTTTGGTGGAGGGGGATTATGGTGTGGGGTTGTTTTTCAGGGGTTGGGCTTGGCCCCTTAGTTCCAGTGAAAGGAACTCTTAATGCTTCAGCATACCAAGACATTTTGGACAATTTCATGCTCCCAACTTTGTGGGAACAGTTTGGGGATGGCCCGTTTCCCTTTTCCAACATGACTGCGCACCAGTGCACAAAGCAAGGCCCAAAAAGACATGGATGAGTGAGTTTGGTGTGGAAGCACAGAGTCCTGACCTCAACCCGATAGAATACCTTTGGGATGAATTAGAGCGGAGACTGCGAGCCAGTCCTTCTCGCCAACATCAGTGCCTGACCTAGAAGATGCGCACCTAAAAGAATGGTCAAAAATTCCCATAAACAAGCTCCTAAACCTTGTGGAAAGCCTTCCCAGAAGAGTTGAGGCTGTTATGTCTGCAAAAGGTGGGCCAACTCCATATTAAACCCTACGGATTAAGAATGGGATGTCATTAAAGTTCATGTGCACGTAACGGCGTCCCAAAACTTTTGTCAATATAGTGTATGATTATCTACACAATATTTTGTAATAAAGGCTTTTATGACCCAGAATACCATAACTGAGTGACCTACTCAACCATTACACTTAAAGGTTCACTGTGTAACTGTGTAAATTTTAGGAGGATCTACTGACAGAAATGCAATATATTATACATAACTACGTTTTCAGTGGTGTATAAAGATCTTACATAATGAACCGTTATGTTTTTTTGTTTTTTTTTACCTTAGATAGAGCCATTTCTATCTAGAAAGTCGTCATTTTGCGCCGGCATGTTTCTACAGTAGCCCTAAACGGACAAACTGCTCTACAGAGAACGCGTTTGCTTGACTGGCTACTCTCTGCTTTCTGAGACTACGACATCTTTGTCCTGTGTTGGCCTCCGTAGCTTCTCTACATTGCTATTTGCTTCCTTACCGCTAGATGCCGCCAAATCTATTGTTGCTATCTATAATATGTAAGTAAATATGATAAATTGTTTAATGCACAGCTAGCCATGGATTATCCCATTTATACAATGGTCAATATGCAAAATCCACTTTTACATGGTGTTTAAAAATAAATGTTTATTGGTAGTGTGTGAACACAACCACCCTACAATGATAAAAATCCACCCACTCCTTTTTTTTTTTTTTTTACTTGTTGTGTAGATTCACAGACATAGCCAACTGTGTTTTTGAAATAACCTTGTGTGTATTTGACAGTTTAATTGCAATAACACATGAAAGACAACTTAGTTTAATACTCACAGGACGCCCCATCAGACATCCGCATGCGTTGGGTCTGTGCGCTCAAAAAACCATATATCAATAGTTTAGACTGATATGGCTTTAAAACGCATGCAGATAAGATGAAGAATTGCAATGTGAACCGTGATAGAGATGATCATCAAAACCAAACAGATATCATGTTTTAGTTTTTAGTAAAGAATGCACAAGCTTTTGGCTCCGCCCTCTGGGGTGGGGAGCAGCAGCTTATTTGCATTTAAAGAGAGGCACACAAAAAACAGCTCGTTTTTCTCTCACTCAAAAATCGGCATTTTCAACATGGTATAATAAATGATCTGTAGGGTATTTTGAACTTCACAGACACTCAGGAGACACCTTAGACTTATATTACATATTGTAAAAAGAGGCATAATAGGTGCCCTTTAAAGCTGTCATTGATGTTTGCAGTGCTACATTTAACTGGAAGGGTTAAAATGACAGTTATTTTCGTCAGCTTTAACTCATTACATCTAGCCTTCCGTCTGCTTTAAATCAGCCTCTGATCCAATCTCCTCTCTGATCCGCTCCAATCTCCGATCTCTCTCTGTGTCTGAGTGGTGTGTGTGTGTGTGCTTCAATGAAAGCATATTAATATAGATCGGTGATTAAACTGACTGGAACTACCTGTGCGTTTTAATGCACAGCTTCCAGCCAATCAGAATCAAGTATTCAGACAAACCATGGTATAATGACTTATGAAACTAATGAATAATGAATATATCATAATAATGAAAATATCAAAATGCTACAAATTTATTCTGATAATTTTGACTTAAAGAAAAAAAAGAATCTTCTAATTTTATTTTAGGCCAAATTATATTGTTCAACTGTTATCTGTCTGCATGTTGTTCTGTCTGTTTTTTTCAAAATTCAAAAGCTACTTTAATCTCATAGTGTTAATTTCTTTTTAAAAAAAGTTCTCATAAATCTATCTATCTGTCATTTAAAGGTGCAAAATGTAAGAATTTTGCAGTAAAATATCCAAAAACCACTAGGCCAGTGTTATATATTTTGTTTACAATAATCCCAAATGTTTCCAACTATTTGTAAATCTTGAGAAAATTGCAGTTTTAACCAAGGCTCCGGGACGTGTGAGGAGTCGCCTGTCAATTGCGTCATACCTACGTTATCCTCAGTTTCCAGTTTTATTTTGTAGAAACCATGGAAACACTATAAAGATGCTTTAATATATTTAATAGGATATTTAATTACATGTTTTAATAGACAAGGGAACAATTTTGTGCAACTAATTATTGTTATATAGCTCAACACGTTTAGTCTTATTGTTTAAATCTAATTTTCTTGATTTTTTTTTTTTTTTTTTTTTGCGAGTACCATGCTTTACCATGCCTCAGAGAAAAACACTATTTTGTCAAGTAGCTAACATAGCATAATCAGATGCAGCTTTATTTTTAGTAACAGTAACACAGCATTTTCTCCATCATACAATACGTTTTAAAATTAATTGCATGCCATTTATCAACACAAGCCACTCAGCATTTATTATTATGATATTCTAAAATCGATCTAGCTTACTGCAGTGTGCAACAAGTGTCTCACAGCAGCCGCCGAGCGAATGCACAGAGTATGTTATAACATAATTTTCAACAAACTCAAATGTATCTAATATGATAAACAGAGCTGCGTTACCGCATACTTGTGACCGGAAAAGGGGAAACGGCGTCGGCGACTGCGGCATAATAAAAGTTCCACTGCTCGCGGCGTGTGTTGCGCAATCGCTCCAGCGGCCTCGTTCAGCTCCCACAACACTTGGTCCTGCTCTACTTCATACTACAGTAACGTTAATAATCGCATCCATGAACATGATTTCTGAAGTCCTGTGAGGTGAAGACTACATGTCCCAAGATTCCATGCTCAAACTTGGCGTCATCAAGCTACGCCTTTGTTTTGAATAGGCCTCTAGCAACTTTTAGCAGGGAGAAAATTTTACATATTGCACCTTTTAAATGTTTATTCTAACACCTTTAGTTCTGCTAATGCTCACAAATCCATGTTTTTAAAAAAGTAAAAAATCTTTTCATGTAACCATAGTGTTATTTTGATAAACATGACAATATAACATTGATTTAAAATGTATAGACCCACTTTATTGGTGTTTAGATGGTATAGGCTTATGTTGAACTTTATTTTTGTACACGTTCATGAAAATGTCTTAAACGTCTGTGTATTTGACAAATATTGCATCTAATCCACTTGGCGGCTCCGTTTTCAATTCCACCCCTTCATGCGCTGCATGAAGTCGGAAGACACCTATAGAGTGGTGGAACTATGATGCATTTTTGTAGGCAATGGTTTTTTTTTTTTAATGGGTTTTTGGGTAAATATCTGAAATGAGGTCCGCGGTTAACAAGCTCAAGATACGTTCACCTTTTATTCTACGATATAAAATACATCAGTATTAAAGGATTAGTTCACTTTCAAATGAAAATGACTCCAAGCTTTACTCACCCTCAAGCCATCCTAGGTATATATGACTTTCTTCTTTTTAATGAACACAATCGGAGAAATATTAATAAATATCCTGACGCATCCGAGCTTTATAATGTCAGTATGCGTTACCAAATGAGTATGAGCTGAAGAAAGTGTCTCCATCCATATCCATCCATCATAAACATATTCCACGTGGCTCCGGGGCGTTAATAAAGGCCTTCTGAAGCAAAATGATGTGTTTGTGTAAAAAAAAAAATCCATATTTAACAAGTTATGAAGTAAAATATCTAGCTTCCGCCAGACCGCCTTCTGTATTCAAGAAAGTGTAAACTGGCATTGCATCAGTTATGCTTTTTCCGTAAGTTGAATAGGGAAGGCGTAGGACGTAGCGTAAGCTTTTTGAACTGCGAGAGTTTTGCACTTTCTTTGTAAGTAGAATACAGAAGGCGGTCTGGCGGAAGCTAGATATTTTACTTCATAATTTGTTAAATATGGATATTCTTTTTACACAAATGCATTGCTTCGCTTCAGAAGGCCTTTATTAACCCCCCGGAGCCGTGTGGAATACGTTTATGATGAATGGATGTGGATGGAGACACTTTCTTCAGCTCGTACTCGTTTGGTAACGGTTACTGCCATTATAAAGCTTGGATGCGTCAGGATATTTATTAATATTTCTCTGATTATGTTCATCAGAAAAAAGAAAGTCATATACACCTACGATGGCTTGAGGGTGAGTAAAGCTTGGAGTAATTTTCATCTGAAAGTGAACTAATCCTTTAACCTACCCATGATTTTTCTAAGCCGTTACATGTCTTGAAAATGATGGTTGCTGACAAGTGGCTAAATCAGATTACAGAGGCTGTTGGCGACATGAAACATCATCATGTCGAACAGGTAAGCTTTTACAGCCTAGTCATGCTTATAACTGCGCTCTTACAAATTATTCTAATTCCAACTTTCAGGGAAAATGTCTTTAGATAAAGACTGAAAGAGTTGGAATCTTAGTGGTGGTGATGTTGAAATCATGCAACCGTGGTGTAGTTTGCGATTGGCCTACAAAGTGACATCATAGTACCACTCTATTAAGTCTGCTTAAACCCCACCCCTCCACAAATGACTCCTCCTACGTATGACCGTCCTTTGTGGACTTAATTAGTATAAAAGACAGGCACAAATACAAGTACACTTTGAAACTCCACCATAAATATTACATTTTGCAAACCATTTTACCATTATTTGGGATGCTCTGATCCTGATCACACAGGAAGGATAGTATAGATTTTGTTTCCAACCTTCATCTGTGTAATTGTATGCATCATACAGCCGATTAATGATGAAATCAAAGGTGCCTTGTAGCAGTCTCATGCTGATGTCATTGCTGACATACACAGTCCCCCTGCTGGCTCAGAAATGCTTTATGACTAATAGATATACGTAAACACAACAGACGAGCTACGCACCAACTCTCCTTTCCTTTCATCTCTCCTTCCGCTCAGGTCCTGAAGGGACGGATCAGGTTCATCTGTGTTCCTGCAGTAAAACAAGAGGGAGCCGAAATGCTAAAATCCCTCTTTTGATGTTGACGGCAAACCGTGGGGAGGAATAGATGTCTGCTTATTATACATATTGTCATATCAGCTGTACCAACCTAAGGATTTAAAATGAGCGTCTTCATTTCTGCTCTTTGTAGGACGTATATAAATGTGAGGCTGTGGAAAAACAATCACTTCAAATTTTTAAACCGATGTACACAAGCGCATCTCTCACATTTTCACTCTTATTATCTCACCACCATCGATCTGGCCTTATAAACACTGTTACCGCAAAGCATACTTTGGACAGAGGTGCTCCGTCTTCCTCACACACAAACACACTTGCTCGTACGCGCTGTAATTGAGTAAATCTAAAGGGCAGGGCTCTTAGATGTATTGTTCAGGAGGTTAAGAGCTTCCTCGCCGCGTGATGTTTTTTCCCACGGTGACCTTCAGCCGAGGCTGAGGCCACAGAGCGTGCGGAAACCATATTAACACTGAATAAACACGGCAACCACGTACACAAACACTTGTTAAACACACAGAGTGGTTAAAACACACAGTAAACAGCTACCTTGTTGTCTCTGTAGATCACAAAGATATTAGCTCAGTTTAATTTCCCTTCCGAAAGGGTAATTAGTGCCTCCCTGCTCTGTGAGAAGTGTGTTCATGCCGGGCTTGTGTAAACTCACTTTATTTGCTTAATTCTTGTGAAATGTATAAAGAGATGTTATTTTTCTTGTCAGACTCTTGGCCTTCCCATCGATTGCGATTGACAGTCGACAAGGCAACATGGTGCCATGGTTACAGTTTGGTCACTGGGAATAAAGCAGGAGGAAAATGTACCTTAGAATACCTGTTTTGAAATGGTGTTTGTTTGTGGATGCGAGACAGAAATGTTGATTTAACGCTGCTTTTGATTTTGCCGATAGGGACGTGCTGTTGTTTAAATATTGGATCATTGTCATTTCAGCTTAGCTAAGGAATATCGCCACCAAAAAAAAAAAAAAAAAAAAAAAAAATCGATATGTCTGGTATTAAACCACATGAAAAGCACAATATCTGCTTTATTTCAATAAATATCTTTAAATAAATGATGATGAAATCAAATATAAATATTAGATTAAAAATTAAACTTGGCTGTCTATACAGCAGTCTTTTTTTTTTTCTTTTCTGTGCTACCTGACTAGAGAAAACAGGGGAAAAATGCTGTCGTCTTCCCTTAACATCCATAATGCATTGAGCATGTTGGCCACTCCCACCAGTCTGCTATGGATATGCTTACCAGATTCAAATACCACCTTGCTTTAGTAGGAAATACTCTTTAGCAAACTTTTTAGTGATAAACCTACTCTTACAATAACTGTTCTGTTGCTTTTTGTTTTTTGCTGACAAACAAATGGGAATTTCTTGGTCCGGGTAACACAGACAATGAGTTCATTTGTTCATTTACATATACTACTGACATTGTAACAATACAAAGTGGGTTGAACATCGGCAAAGTTATGCTTTAAACAGAAGTGAGCAACTAACAGAAATAAATGAAAAAAAAAAAAAAGAAATATGAAACTTTTGGTTTAAAGATACTGAATATGTATATGGAAACTTTAGCATGATTAATCACATTTCTCTGATTGGTGGAGCAGAGTCCTGCAAATTGAGTGACCCGCCAAATTTTATGAAATGGCTGGAATAATATTTACGTGTCGGGTGCGGTGCGGGTGCGGATTGGACGCGCGGTAGGCACGGGTAGACTACGGGTCCAATAGCCAAGACTATTCCAACGTGCTTAGGCTATTTGTGTTCACGCGCTGTCTGAAGACCATTAAAGGCTTCTAATTACAGCAGGATTTGCAGCGCTGTGCATTGTAGCCAATCGCGCTGCATCTGATTGAAAGCTAGTGATTATTAAAGGGAGCGTGCTTTGCTCGATTTATGTATTTAATATAGTGGTAACACTTTAGTATAGGGAACATGTATTTACTATTAACTACGACTTCTCCCTCAATAAACTCCTAATTTACTGCTTATTAATAGTTAGTAAGGTAGTTGTTAAGTTTAGGTATTGGGTAGGATTAAGAATGTAGAATAAGGTCATGCAGAATAAGGCATTAATATGTGCTTAATAAGTACTAATAAACAGCTAATATTTTTGTAATATGCATGCTAATAAGCAACTAGTTAAAAAACCTACCAATATAGGCTATTTACAAATTGAATAAAAGTTTTAGAATATTTTTCGCGCTGCTACAAAGAGGACCAGCGGCCAGGTAAACACTGCTTAGTTTTAAAAAAGACAACTGCGTTTAAATGCAGAGTGAATCTGATCAAATATTTACTAGCTTTAAGCTTACAGTTAAATAGCCCTACATTCTTTGTTCTATTATTTTACTTGTGTTGTTTAATGCAATGTTTAATTAGATGCAGCGACATAATGCCTAATGTTGGTTTTATTGCTTGTGTTAGGCTACATGAGAAAAATAGTTTTGTCTACCTGATGTAGGAGATTTAATGCGGGTGCGGGGCGGGCGCGGGTTTATCAAACAGGACCTGTGCAGGACTCTGTGGTGGAGATTGCAGAATCATGGGTAATGTAGGTATTCGTCAGGAATTATTGATTATTTAAGAAACGAGTTGAAATAATGTGGGCTGATGATGACTTCAACAAGAAAATATATAATCGATTAACTTCGTAGCTCACAGTAGGTTTATATTTTATGTTTTGTAAGTTATCCTTAAAAATCAGTTCCCTTATAAAGAAATTGAATGGGATTTTTATTTTTTTTTTTTTTTTTACTTCCAGAACCCAACTGTAGCACTATATTATGGATGCTTGTTTCCGCCACAGAATAAAACAATTTAAAATATAATTGCAACTTTTTATCTCACAATTCTGACTTTACATCAAAGTCATAATTGTGGGATATAAACTTGCAAATGTGATAAAAAAAAAAGTCAGAATTGTGAGAGAAAAAGTCACAATTACCTTGTTTATTTTTTTATTCAGTGGCGGATACAAGCTTCCATACTATATAGTATTTGGCCCAGTGTTTGTTCACACTTCTGCTGTTTTTTTTACTCATTTGCAAAATTGGTGGTTTTCCTAATGAGCCTAATTTTGTTCATTGCTGAGCTTATATAGTTCATGCCATTTTTAATAATTGTGTTTTAATGCCAGTGTTTGGTTTGAATGACCAACCATTAGGCATTGTATTTGGGTCCTGTAAAATCTGGGTCGTGGCACAAAACCAGATAAGAACCACAGGTGTGTAGACTAAAATGAAACGGCAAAATTAAATTGCTCCCGTTCTGCACTGAAAGAGCCCAATGTCTTCAGTGGAATGTGTGGTGCTGTCCGTGGTCCTGAACACCCTTCAGCCGAAGCTCTGAATTACAGACTTCTGTTCTTCTCCCTGGCCTCTGCTAGACTGCTGAGACACTCATGTCGAGTGTATATTGCCCTAAAACTGCTGATCTATTTCTTTTAGTCTGACTAAATGTCTTTCTTTCCCTCCGCCAGACTTACGGCCTCCATCTCCAGGTCCAAAGCCCATGCAGGGAATTCTTAATCTCCCTCCTGTTCAGTCCCGGGGCCTGTAGCACCAAAGCAGAATGTACAATGTCACAAAGATTTTTAGAAACAGCCTTGCTCTCTGCCTTCCTGTGCCCCTGAGGTATTTTAGAGCAGAAGAGCACAGAGAGAGTGTGTTCTTTGAATACAGAGTATCTGTTCTGCTTTCAGGCAGTCTCCGCAAGCACCCTGACATTTGTCTTGTGTTTATGGCAGCCCGTGAGTGGCCAGTGCTGTCCAGTCATTTACAGCGCACTTCTCACACTCAATGACTTCCCCTACTAAATGTCATAATTGAAATTGGAGCTGATATTTATAGCTTGGGTGTGTGGAAGTGCATGAAGCAAGATGACTGTGTGCCTTTTAAACAGTGGCACGTTTAAGTGCGTTTTCAGGTATCTGTAACAGAGATTGGTTGTTAAGATTGAGAATATCTGACAAGGGCTTACAATAATGATGATAAATGCCAATGGAAGTCGGGCCTTGATCTTCAGCATCTCTTTTCATCAGAGGTGTAAAGAGTACCTGAAACCCATACTTATCACGAGAGTAGAAAAGTATTTTTATGGATACCTTACAGCAAAAATGACTCCATTACAAGTTACAATTCACCAATTCCAATACAACTTGAGGAAAAGTCTTAGGCCTGGTTTCACAAACATGGCTTAGATTAAGCCAGGATTAGGCCTTAGTTGAATTAGGATATTTAAGTAGTTTTTATAAATATGCCTTAGAAAAAAAAAAAACATTACTGGTATGCATCTTGAGACAAAACAATGGCATTGACATATTTTAAGATATGTCCAGTGTAAGTTGCTTTCAGTTAAAACAGCTCAAATATGCATTTTAGTCTGGGTCTAGATTTAAGCCTTCTCTGTGAAACCGGGGGTTCACAGAACCTAACTTAAGTATTTTACTTGTACTAAATGTAGACTTGAAGAAGCACTAGTCCTCTCCACCTAAGGTCACCTAACGCGATGAACACCTTAATGTACTGTAAACATATCGGTGGCATATTCTATGCTAATTTCACCCTCACGCTCCATCATGGAGATATCGCAAGACCGCTTTTCACTCGACGAGAAATCTCGTCACATTTTAATCCCACGAGATCTCGTGGCACATAATATAAATAAAAAAATATATAAGTATAAGTATGTATGCTTAATAATCAAAGATTAATAATTCATCTTACTCTTCAGAACATTCCCCCTCTGTTTCAGACCATGTCTCCCCTTGAAAACAGCTGTAATGGTGTTGTGTGAGATTGAAAGCCACCCTAACATGAGCTGAAGTAGTTTTCTGGGAATAATAAAGCCCACCGAATAGAAGTATAAGCCTACAGTTATCTGGCTCCTCTGAGGCCAGAATGGGTGCCTGAGGTTGATTTATGGCAAGGCTGAGCTTTAAACCTTCCATGCTGCATTGAGTTATTGGTTTATCGAGGAAGGAAGATGAGAAAGCATAAATGAGTGACAGTGAGGAATTATGAGAAATAAGAAAAATTTAATGAGAGAAATGTACTTTGCCACCCTGATTTTTGTCATCAATGTAATACATGCTGTTGAACAGTTAAATAGCTGCTAAAGAGCTGCTCATATCTGATATCACTTAGGCAACAGTCAGCACTTAATAATCAGTTTAACAACATATTCCCTTTATTTCTCCGTCCTTGATCCAGTCATTTAGATTTAAACAGCACAATGTAATGCATCCATGCCGTTGAACTCTGGAGCGGTGTTTAATGTGAAGCAACAGCAAATAAGCCTTTTAGTGTTTTCATGTTTTTCATTAAGTATACATGTATTTTGAACCCAAACATAGGAGAGTTTGTCCCTTTAGCCTGAAATAAGTTCTGAGTGAGTTATAGTTTCCCCAAAGTAAATTCTCTTGTTCCTGACATTAGAACAAAGAGTGTGTCAGTTAGCACAGCCTCGGCTGTATTTCAGTGCTTGAGTTTACAGGGCAGGCCCGTAGTCTGGCATACACAAAGCGCGAGCCCCATTTTTCACTGTCACATCGCAGTGCAGCACATATTTTTAGAGGGGACAGATCTCAAGGTATCAAGCGAGTGCATTTCTCCTGATAATACACAGCAAAACACTGTGTGGAAGTGATGGGGTGAATGCTGACAGCAAAGCACGAGCCAACTTATTATCTACAAACTTTCAGTCATTGTAAAAGTTTTTGGTGATTAAGAAATATATTTAACTGTGAGTGATGAATGTTTAAAGTTAAGAAGAACATTATTGTTGTGATTAGTGGTTTTGATTTTTGAAATGAAATTTCATGCATTTTGCTAAGTGTTTGGGTTATGGCTTTTAAATGCAGGGCACTGACCATGAGTTAATTACTGGCTCAACAGTAAGGATGGTATGCTGGCCCCGGGCCAGTGCGAGAGAGATTTGGATTACTTGCCAGAACTGTCACCTTTGGGTTGTTGTTGTTGTTGGTTAATTAATCTTTGTTAAAGCTACAAAGGTGATTTTCTCTTTGTTTTTTGTTGTTTAATTAACATTAATGACACAGACAGAGACTGAATGCACAAATCCAATGATATGCACCCATTTTCTTTCTCAAATGTTTTTGTTCACGTAAGCCATAAGGGATTCAAAGAATTCATAGAGACGGGCATTTTGACAATTTTTGCCCGCATGTGTCCATTCAAGCACAGCTAGATGCAGAGGAGAACAGAATTCTGTGTTTGCGTGCTGTCTGTGCGCAAGTAACGAATTAATTTCTCTTTTGCGTCATCATGCGCTTAAATGGTTTTAAATCGCTTGAATGTTTAAACTGACAGGACCTAGAACACATGCAAATGATAAACTTTTACTCTATGATGGTTAAACTTTGCAATTATTCTGTGAATCATGTACGTGTTGAATTGTGGTGCCTGTTCTGTACGGATCAATGTTTCGATTCCTATACGTGACATTGCATATCCTGTGATTTGACTGTCACGGATACACACATCGCAATACTGATGCTAAAACGATATATCGCGAAATATAAAAATTTTAAAAAATGACTTCTTATTAGGGGTGGAATGATATTCAGATCGAAAAGAAAAACCACGATACACCACCCACGGTACAAACTGCAATACTCTCATGATGTACCAAACACGCCCTTCCCGGCCCTGGGCCATTGTATCTATACAATGAATGCAGCGTTGTATCCTAACCACCTTTAATCGCAATAAGCTCCACGTTTTGTTACTTTCAATAAGAAACAAAGTGTCATCTTTTAAATTCTGTCCATTTAATCATGAAATTAAAAAAAAAAAAAAGCCCTTTTGACACTCTCTGATGTGGCTTGACAGATTGCTGTATAGACACCTCAGGTCAAGCGGCAGCGCGGAGCATGAGTGAATGCGATCATCTGTTCCTCTATAATACAGCATAAACATGAATGAACATCTGAAGGTATGTCGAAAGTACAACTTACTGAAACGTATAATATCTTGTGTAATTGCTCAATCAGTGTTTCAATGGCGGAAAGATGTCAATAAAACAGCTTGTAAACAACATTGTCACATAGCATTTACCTCAGGCGAGTCCACAGCTTGTTAGTTTGCCAGAGAAATGAACTCTTTTGCTAAATAAATGCACTATATTAGCGAACTAAATATTTGTTATATTTTACTTAACTTGTTAGTGATGTCTTGATTATGTCATGTGTGTTTAAATAAATCTGTCATGAAAATGAGAACCATTGTGTAAATTATTACATTTCAACAACGAATTGGAGTAAAAACATAATTTATAGTTAGAATTAGAAGTTATTGGAAAAAACGTTTGAATACAATTTGTTATTTGAGTGTTGATTATTATATCTAAAAAGAAATAGCAACTCAATTTAGGCTAATAATTTGGGCTCTGAATCTTTATTATTATAGTAAGAGCTCCCTGTCTATAGTTTACATTAGCAGAGATAATTTTTTTTTATCCTTAAGAAACTTTTAATAATAAATGAATTCATTTAAAGACAGAGACACGGTTTGTTCAGTAAACTACTGTTTAATATAAAAATAAGCAATTTTTAGTTTTCTCCCCCTGCTGTACCGAACCATACAGAATCGAACCGTGACTTCAAACCTGCGGTATGAAGCGAACCGTAAGTTTTGTGTATCTTTACACTTCTACGCATCAATAAGAATGTGTGTATGTTTTTTTTTTCTTAAAGCATTATATGGCATTGTTTTCCATGAATTGATGGAGTCGAGTAGAATTCACATTTCCAGCAATTTCCTTCATTGCCTTTTTTGTGAAAAAGTATTTTTGAAGAGTTTCTTAGCTTTATAAAAAGACAAAAATAATAAACTTAAAGAACAAAAGGACATTTTAATAATTTTTTTTAATAAATACTTAAATTAAAAATAATGAAAATATAGTAATACTGAATAAAGTATTTAGACCTTCATTTCAAAATTCCTTAATTTCAGACCTTCGTGTTCTAAATTTCAAGTGTCATAGCAAAGGGTCTGAATATGTCCCTGATATTTTTGTTTGTTTGTTTTTTTTTTTTTTTTTTTTAAATAAATTTGCTAAGTTATCACAAGTATAGTTTTTGCTTTGTCATTATGGGGGAAGGCGTGTAGATTGTGTCTAGAACTACAATAACCATGTTCACAAATTCTCTCAACATTGAGTCAGGAGAGCTGTCAATCAATTAATGGGAAAACAAAGTATCTAGTGTTACTTGTTTGAAAAAGTAACTTGGATATTTTGTTGTAAATGTAAAAGTAATGGGTTACTTAACTAGTTACTTGAAAAAAGTAATCTGATTACATAACTCGCGTTATTTGTAATGCGTTATCTCCAACACTGCCGAATACTTCTGAATTCACTGTACATTTAATTTAACCTTGGAGAATTTCAGGAAGTCTTGTGATTTGTGAAGAAAATTAAAACAAAGTTTCTGTCTCTACTTCCAGATTTTGTTAATCAAACGTGTCGTGATGACATCCGAGGACAGACGAGCCTTCACAGAATCCTCCAAATCAAGATTGAAACATTACCAGAGCAGTATTTTGGTGGTGCATGGATCAAGGATGTAGCCAAATATCATCTTTTTTGAGTTGAGCGGTGATTGAAGTTGTCTGCAGTACCGTGTCTGAGTTGTTTGATCCAGTCGCAGAGGGGAAGGCCTGTCTGTCAGTGTCTGCTCCCATGTGTCTGGATTCTTCTGGAATCAAAGCTCCAGGCTATAAGATTCCTGCTGTGAGGAACTCTGTTTCTCTATAATCTAAAGAGAAGTCTGGACTTCTGTTTAGCTCTGGGGGGATGAAGCTCGAAGCAATAAGAGAGAGAAGAAAAAAAGAAAAACAGCTGAATCACACCAGCAAGTTGCATCTTCGAAGACAGGCTGAGGAGCTGGGAAAGTGCTCAGTGATAATGTCTATGTTAGTAATGCATGCTTTTGCTGTGACGCCCACTCACATGGATGCACATACACTATGCTTTCAGGGTGATATTCATGTGTAAAGTGTACACATACATTTTTGAACATTCGGATAGACATTGACACATTCAATTTCAACATCCTAACCACATCTAAAACATAAATCCAACTTTAGACGGGTACAAAACTTTATGAATCCTTTGCCGACTGATGAACCTGGAATTACCAGAACCTATGCAATGGTACTTTAATAGTCAGACACATGAGACTCTTATTTGTCATTAAATATACAGATTTTGGCCAGAACTTGCCTTTTAAATGGAAAATTTAGTAATGCATGAAATTCAAATGGGTCTAATAAGCAAAGTGATTTGCTCTCTTTTCTGTTCCTGAATATAATAATTATCATTATTAACCTTGATGTGCATTTCACTAATTTACTGATTTGTGTGTTTATTCTTTAATGGTTTTTAATCAGTAATCTAATTTCAGAACAGAATAAAACTATTATTGCAAATTAAATGCTAAATTTGATCAAGTTAAACATTTAATCTAATTTTTTATAAATAAAATAAAATCAGCCTATTTAATTGTGTGAATTCAATATTTTGTAATTTGTTAATATTTGTCTGTACAGTTGCACATTTATTAAAAGGGTTTCACCTATTCAACTGCTTGTTAATGCACATATCTAATCAGCCAATCACATGACAGCAACTCGATGCATTTAGGCATGTGGACTAGGCCTGGGTATCGATACAGATATCCTAAATCAATTCTGATTCACAAGATCTCAATTCGATTTGATTCTCGATTTTCGATTAGATTCAATGAATTCAATTATTCAATTTTCACTGGCCCCACCACAAAAAAAGTAATAAATGAATAAAATAGTTGTTGTTTTTGACCCATGTATCCCTGTACCCATTTGACCCATGCATTCTCAATTCCAATTGCAATACCACAGCTAAAACGACTGACTAATATACATTTCAAAGGGTATTAAAGACAAGTAAACAGTCATTAATAAAAAAAGAGAGCAAATAATTAAATTACAAACAATAACAAATAAATAAATAAATAGAACAAAGGTATTCAGGTACAGAAATTCATCAAATGTAAAATATGTAAAATAACACTGCAAATAATTTTCACGGTACAAATGAAATAAAGGTTAATCCTTATTAAAGTTACAAAAATGTAATTCAGTGAAGAGCAGTGAGTGATTTCTTTGTCTTTTGTAGTTTGATTAACATTAAAAACACAGACAGCAGCAGCAGGAATATTAGGCTGCTGTCACTTTAAGACTAATGCACTGATCCAATATAATGATACACATGTTCTTTCTCTACTGTTTACTTAAGCCATAATCGACTATGTTTACTTGGATACTCGCAAAGGCGGGCATTTTAAAATAAATATGTGTGAATGTCCGTTTTAGCGCTAGGAGACGTGAAAGAAAACTCATTTTATTTTTTTCACGCTGACTCTTGCGCAGCTGAGTGCGCACACAAAACTTCATAACTTTGCGCGCAAGTTCTCTTTCGCTTGAATGCTTAAATTGGCAAGGCTTGAAAATGTGTGCAAATGAAAAACATTCGTGACCATACAGCACTGGCCTTCAACTGTCCTTTCACGCTGAAAGGCGCACCTTCATCCGGCATGTTTAGCACTGAATGAATGACAGGGTTCCCGCTGTCACGGAAGGTAAATAAGAGGGTGACATCTAGTGGAGAAGACTGGTAATAAAATTAACGTCAATCAGATATTATGTTCAATGTTTGCGGAAATAAATACGGAAAAAAGATTGATTTGTGGCTTTTGAGAATCGATATTGAATCGACCATATTTTAAAAAACGATTCAAGATGACCTGCTGAAGTTCAAACTGAGCATCAGAATGGGGAAGAAAGGTGACTTTGAACTAGGCCTGCATGATATATCACGATTTATCGCACACGATTTGGCAAAGTCTGCAATTATTGTCCATCTGAAAGCCAGAGGGCGCTCTTGTGCAGAAACTCCAAATATGCCCTGCCGCAGGAGTAGAGAACATGTGCCATTCCAGGAAATCTCTATGGTCATCATACTGTTGCTGTAGCTGAATAAACAGAAGATTGAAATGCTTTGATTGGTTAAACATGTCTAATAAACTCACGGCTGCCTTATTCTGTATAAGAAGCCACATCATCTCACAGAAGGATGCTCAACTGTCATTATGAAGTGAGTTTGGAGTAAAAACATGTTATTAAATGTTACCTTTTGTTGGACAAGGTATTAATAAATGCTTCTTATGTCTGGAAAGATGTTTGACGCGTGTTGCTTTTTCAAATGTACATTATAAGTGACTCAAACTCACAGTGCTTTCAGATGGATTAGCATTTGGAGCATTACTTCATTGACAAGCTGCGCATAAAGAAATAAAGCCTTTGCGATTTCATAATCGCACTAAGAAATGTGTTTAAGCGCAATTTCAATAAATCGTGCAGCCCTTCTTTGAACGTGTCATGGTTGTTGGTGCCAGATGGGCTGGTCTGAGTATTTCAGAAACTGGAATGCTAGTAAGGTGTACCTAATAAAGTGGCTGGTGAATGTATTTTGATATTGTATATTGTTTTTCATAGTAGTGTCTATCAATTATATGAGCAACTAAAATGTTTGTGTGCTACACTTCACACCTTGCATAGGTGTGGATGACATTTAAAAAATATATATTAATGAGATTACACACACACATAAAAAACTGTTTTGAAAATTATGAAGTACAAACCTAATCGTCTGATATATGTAGATATTAGATTTATTAGATTTGCTCTCTCTCTTCACAGCATGTGTATTACCTCTTGGCCAATGATATTGATTGCATGATGCATGATGGGCTACTGAACATTTGATAATTATCCCTCCAATACAGCTCCAAGGTAGAATTATGTTAATTGGCGAATGATTTATCACAATAACCACCATTGTAGACACGTTATTGGCTCATTGTAGAACAAGAGGTTTTAATAAGTGATTTGTTTTAGTACATTAGTTTCCCTGTTAAACCATCTC
The DNA here is from genome assembly GCA_037101425.1 of Elopichthys bambusa. NCBI lineage: Eukaryota > Metazoa > Chordata > Actinopteri > Cypriniformes > Xenocyprididae > Elopichthys > Elopichthys bambusa. Next base: position 4,033,061 of record CM074445.1, on the reverse strand, counting down.
TTGTATTCGCAAACCTACGACTTCTGTCAGAGACACTGATGCTAATGTGAACATCATGTTAGTTCATTTTCTATTGTGATATAACATCCTCCCTCCCCTGTGGGGATCAGTACGCACGCCGCCCACAGTCACCCTTCATACCCCGTCACTGTTGCAGTGTATTCATCAACAACAAAGACTGTCCAGGCTTAATAAACGATAGCCAATTATGGTAGTGATCTGTAGCTCTCTACTTATCTAGTTTCTCTGCACTCTGCTCAAATGCCTTTGTGCCCCATTGAAAACACTAATGGTCTCAATTAGCACATGCAAATATTTACCAGAGAATGGCATATGTGATTTATGACAAGCCTGCTAAACATTCGCCCCCTCCTCTTTTTTTTTCTTCTTTTTTTTACGCAGACATACAAATAATTGCGTGCACACGCTCACACATATGTATTTGTGTGTGTATAGCTCTGCATAATATTTAGTGTGTGTGTATATATTAGTGTTTTTTTGTATACAAAAAAATCTATAAATTCCAATTTAAACTCAATTTGTATTTGTTTTATTGTTTAATGGATGCGCATCATTACTTCAGTGTTCAGTGTCACATGATCCTTCAGAAATCATTCTGATATGCTGATTTAGCACCCAAGAAACATTTATTATTATTATTAATGTTGAAAACAGTTGTGCTGCTTAATATTTTTTTGTGAAAAAAATGCAAACATTTTTTCTTTGGTAGAAAAAAAAAATTATATCATCGATGTAAAAGTCTTTGCTGTCACTTTTGATAATTTTAATGTTTCCTTGCTGAAAAAAATAATTAGTTTCTTAAACTATACTGATCCCCAAACTTTTTAAAACACATTTTTTAATCTTTTAATTTATATATATATTTATTATATTATATTAATTATATTATATTATATTATATTATATTATATTATATTATATTATATTATATTATATTATATTATATTATATTATATTATATTATATTATATTATATTATGTATTGTATTGTATTGTATTGTATTGTATTGTATGCTTAATGTGTAAGGAGACCTTGGGCTTTGATGCGCTACATTTTTATAAGGCACAAGTGCACAAAAATCATTGACACTGCATCAAATAGTTGGCAGACTGATTTTGAGAGAGTTAAACAAACAAACAAACAAACAAACAAACAAACAAACAAACAAACAAACAAACATACCTGTTATGCCTGTTTAAAATAATTCTTTTACTGTATTGTTCAACTAAATATACTGCATGTATTGTATTGTTCATCTCTCTGCTAAGAGTGTCTAGCTGTGAGATTAGTGAGCTGTTTATATAGCATTTTTCCAATTGTTCCAGAGCAGTTTTACAGAAAATAGAAGAATAAACGGGAACAAACAGCTCAAGGCATGTTCAAAAGCATCAGAGAGTTGACCCAGTGCCTCTATTTTTATAAAATACAACACTTACAGCATTAGGGACAACTTGAATCACATCTGCAAATGTGTTCGGAGCTCTGTTTTGATCTCAGAAATGTAGCAAAGACTCTTCAAACTACAGATGTAGCCACACCTCATCAAAATATACTTGACTTTAATGAATAGCACTCTCTGTCATCCTATCCCATCTCTTTTTCTCGTCTCCATCCTTTGATGTGTTGAGAATGAGAGTTATCAAGTTTAATTCCATTGCAGCTATTTGTCCTGCAGCAACCCCACTTTCAGGACTTATGTGTACCCTCTTCAATAGCGTCCTCTTAAACAGTGGCTGGACCCCATAAAACCCATTTAAGTTATTGAGAGACCCTTTTCCTCCATTGTGAGTATTTGAAATGGTGAAAATGTGCACGCGCTATCTTATCTAGCGGCATAGAGAGAAAATATATATTTGTGTTACTTTAAAGGTGTCTGTTTTATATCTGATGCAACAAATCAAGGGGTGTTATATCAGTAAAGCAGGACGGTGTGAGTTTAAGCCCTGCTGTTATGAACCTCAGGGGTACCTCAAGTGTTGTGTAAAACTACAGATCGAGTCTTAAGCAGTCGCAAAACCTCTCAGTGTGGTGTGAAAAACACTCTGAGGGGTAGAGATAGACACTGATGTAACTGACCCCTCTGGCCCCGCCGGGGCCCACTAGGGGGTCTTAGCTAACTTCCAAAGGGGCCACAGGAAGACTTACAATTATTATTGTTATTATAAAAATAACTTAATTAAAATTCCAAGTAACACAATTGAGATTGTCATGTTTTTTCCCCCCCCTTATTTCCCTTTCAATAACTATCGGTTTTTTTTGCACTTTTTGAAACTTGGGCTGAAATGACGCTCTAAGTAATTTGTGTAAATACACTGATTTGTGTGTAATGCCACATTGTTTTACGTGCCACTGAACTTCTCAAGATCCAGAAAGGCACTCAAAACATATTCAAAACAGTTCAATGTTTCAATATTATAAAGCAACGAGAATACTTTTTGTGCGCCAATAAAACAAAATAATGACTTTTCAACAATATCTAGTGATAGGCGATTTCAAAACATGCTTTGAATCTTTTGTTTCGATTCAGTGAGTCGGGTCGCGTGTCAAACTACCAAACTGCTGAAATCACGTGACTTTGGTGCTCCGAATCACTGATTCGAAAAAAAATATATATATTTGTAAAGCTTCAAAGCAGTGTTTTGAAATTGGCCATCACTAGATACTACACAAAAGGTATTCTCGTCGCGTTATAATATTAAGGTTGAATATGTTTTGAGTACCTTTCTGGATCTTGAGAAGTTCGGTGGCATTGCTGTCTATGCAGGCCTCACTGAGCCATCGTATTTCATCAAAATTATCTTAATTTGTGTTCTGTAGATAAATGAAGATCTTACGGGTGTAGAACGACATGAGGATGAGTAATAAATGACATTATTTTCATTTTTGGGTGAACTAACCCTTTAACTGTCCAACCGATAGATTAATTTTCTAATCAGTAGATCAATTGTCCAATCGTTAGATTAATCGGCTAATCTGTAGATTAATTGGCTAATTGGTAGATTAATCGTTGAATTGGTACATTAATTGCCCAATCAATAGGTTAATCAACCAATCGAGAGATCAGTGGACTAACCGGTAGACTAATCATCCATTTGATAGAGTAATCGTCTAATTGATGGTTTAATCATATGATCCATGATTAATCGTCTGATCGGTAAATTCATCGTCTAATCCAGGGATGGCGAACATCGGTCCTTAAGAGCCACATTTTTGTAGAGCTTTGCTTCAACCCTAATCAAACACACCTGAACAAGCTAATCAAGGTCAGAAGGGTTACTAGAAAGCTACAGGCAGGTGAGTTTTTATCAGGGTTGGAGCTGAACTCTGCAGGACTATGGCTCTCCAGGACCGGACTTCGCCACCCCTGGTCTAATCGGTAGATTAATCGTATAATAGGTAGATCAATTGACTTATCAATAATGGATTTATCGATAGATTAATCATCTGATCAGTAGATCAATCGCCTAATCTATAGATCAATAGACTAATCGGAAGGTTAATCAGCTAATCTTTGGAGTAATGGACTAATCGATAGATTAATGGACTAATCGGTAGATTAATAGTCTAATAGATGGTATAGGCCATTCGATATTAATTGGCTAATCGATAGACCAATCAGCTGTTGATAGATTAATCGACTAATCAATAGAATATTCGATTATCAAAATAATCTTGAGTTGCAGCCCTACACTGTAAAACCCGATAAGTTCAGAGTACTCAAAATTATTGTAGACACCGATTACCTCAAAAAAAATTAAGTAAAGCAACTCAAATCTTTTAAGTAAAGTATAATTATAAATAATAATTAAATCAAACTTAATTTTTGTAATTTTAGTTTTATTTAATGTTTAAGTCCACTGTACTTAAAATTATTGTTTACCATATGTAATGTTTCTTATTTTTCAATTATTTTGGTGAAGTGGTTGTAAAACCCAGTAAGTTCAGAATACTCAAAACATTAATTACAATTCAATTGAAATATTAAATAAACTAACACCTAATCTTTATGGTTAAGTGTTACTTAGCATCAAAGAGACTCATTATTTACTTGCATGAACTATTAATCAACAAGCAGTATATATAGCCTTGATGTTTTACAGCCCATTCATAACCTAACCACAGGCACTACTATTCACCATGATGGTAACCCTACAAAACTTCAACATCTCAGAAACACCTTTACATACCAAAATAACAGAACATTAAACAATAACACATCTTCCCCTGTATTAATCTTGTGCAAAAACACACAAAATAACACTCAATTTTTAACATTTATTCTCCCTTACAGAGTGTGATGCAAAGCATGCTGGGAACTTGAAATCTGCTGCAACTTTAGTTTAGTGTTCAATGGACTCTTCTGATAACGTCGGTTACGTCGGTAATATTGGCATAGACTTGACATGGATGACGTCACTTTATATCGCTCAGTAAACTTAAAAATAATAATTTAAGTACAAGGGTTTACTCAAAAATGTTGAGCTACACAAAAATAAAACTAAACTCCTCATTCAGAAAATGTAATTGTTTTAAGTTGCATCAATGATTTAACAGACTTTAATTGCAGCGTACTCAATCTTTATAAGTTAGTAGTACTATCCGGGTTTACAGTGTACTTGAAACTTCAATCTGGAATCACAGAATTGTAATCAGAAAAACAAACAAAAAAACAAGTATAAGTAGCTTTTTCATAATTATAGCAGAAATGCTAGAAAATGTATATATTAAATCTAGATAATCTAACCTATATAATGGTGAACCTTCGTATATTGTGTTGGAATGATGGTCTTCGAGTCAAAGATTGAGAAGCACTGCTCTAAAACAGAATAAAACCGTATATTGTCAGACATAGTTCTGATTTTTCTGAAAGGAAAAACTGAAGGATTATTCTGAGACTGACCAAGAAGGAAGAAAAGAATCTTGACTATTCAAATTCTTAGTGCAAAGTATCAGTAAATCATCTGACCACATCCATAATAATGAAATATTCATGAAAACAAGCGTATTGTGACGCACACAAGCAGGTGCATTATCGTTTGTCATGACAGGCTTTTTATTATTGTGCTGGGAATGTTTTTTTTTTTTTCGTGGGGAAGGAATAGCACGCATTAGATGTCTTCGACTTGACAGATATCACTGAAATGGGTGTCCTGAGAAATCACAGCTGTCTCTGTAATAGCTATAGTCTGTGTAAACAGCCAAGAGTTTTGGATAGAGGGCATGTGGTTGATGTTAGAAACTTAAAGTACCTTTAACACATGCAGTATTGTATGGCTGATAGAGTTTGGCATTAGCATGCTAATAGCAATCAAGGTACCTTTTGGAATTGCCATGATGCTTTTGAAGTCGTAATGAAACGGTAGCAGCAATAGATATTTTCTTTTGTATTGTGACATAAATCTAAGTGAAATGGCTTATCAGGAAAAAAGGCAGGGCGAGGAATTGGTTCTATCCACCAGTTAGAAATGTGCGAATGCAAGCTTGCCGGGAATTGCAAGAAATGAGCGGGGTTTAAGTAAACGAAATGATTGGAGAAGTCCAGCATACAGTACATCACCACAATAAAAATCATAAAGTTAAATAAATAAATAAAAGAAACGAAACATGCACATATTGTTTACAAATGTGCATTTAGAAAATTAATAAACAATGTATAGCACATAGAATATAAGGAGTGGGCTGACTTTTTTTTTTTCATCTATTAGTTTTTGTTATTGAACAAATCATATTGGCGATTCCGAGATAAATACTGTATGTTGTATGACAGAGTGACATCCTGTATGAAAGACAAACGGGTTGCTGCAGTAACGCAGGCTGTACGGTGCTGTAGTGACATTTTGCACTAAAGACAGACAGGCTGTGTTGCTATAGAAACATGTGTTGAACAGAGGATAAATCAGTTGTGTGCTGCTTTGTGTGTTTTGCGAAAGACATACAAGAACAAGACTGCTGTTGAAGCAACGTGTTAGAGCACACAGATGGGCTGCATGCTGCTACACCAAATACAAGTCCATGCTTGGCATTTTGTAGCTTGATTGCAGTTACTTGACATTATGTGTTGCTTTTAACTTGGGAAACTTGATTCTCTAACAAGTGCTGCTGTAATATTGCAGACAAACAGATTTTTTGCAGTAGCCTTATATGTGTTACTTTAGGCACTTTTATGTCCCTGGGGTTGATTATTATAAAATTTTAAATCTATGAAGAATATGAACTAGTAGGGCTGCACAATTATGACAAAAATCGTAGGCTAATTCTTATATTTTTATATTAAAAATAAAATTCTGAAAACACTCTTAGATATAGAGTGAACTTAGAACTTAGATATAGGAGCTAGCCACTAGGGTGGTTCCCCGAGAAGTAATGTTTCCCTATGGTAGGGCTGCACGATTATGACAAAAATTATAATTGTCGATTATTCCCATGAAATTGTAATTGCAATTATTAATTACGATTATCACACTTTACATTGCATGATGTATTGAATAGCTTTATACCATTGTTTGAAGCAACTGCATGCCATATTTTAAGCAAGCTGAAAACACTCTTCCTGAAATTTTTTGTTTTTCTATAGCATTAAACCTCAAATGTCAACTATACATTGGTTTGGTTTCTTCTTTAAATTATAATAAAAAGTCAACATATGCATGGATTAATAGGGGCTTTTGCATTGGGTTGTTCTTGGAACTTATATATAGGAACTAGCCACCAGTGAACTAATGGGCCTGAAGTGACGTAAACTGCGCTTGTTGTTACTTTTATTTTGACAGCGCTGAGAACAGTTCAGACAGATCTTGAGCACACAGTGCTCGCATTCTCAGTCTTCATCAGTTTACGATCTGTTTAACAGTCCTGTCTACTACTTTATTAGATAGAACTGTTATACAAAGAAAGTAGACAGTATATGAAAAAGTTTTGCCATGTGGTTGGTTGGTGCCCAATGTCGCTAGCTTAGCAGAAATACATAATCGTGTTTTGCTTGGTCCACTCAAATTCGAGCTGGATTTTCTCCTTAACATAAAGATGAAAGGTCCTATCACTGTTTTCCATGTTTGTAGAGTTAGTTTGTGGAGTAAATATATAGGTTGTGTTCATGGCTTTTTAAAATGGCGGGTCCTGGTGTTTCGCGTTCAGTCGACCAATCAGCTTACACTTACATCACTGGTAGTTCCTTTTGTGCTGGGTTAAATCTTTTACGCTCTGAAGTAGTTGTGATTTGCCCCTCACAACGTAACATGCTCTAAACACACTTCTTAAGCATGCAGAATTTTTGGATGTAATCACGCCTTTGATCGATTACGAAATCGTGGCATCCATAATCGTAATCGTGACTAGAAATTCAATTAATTGGCCCCACTCACTAGTGAGTGAGGTTACTGTACGTTCAGACTGTCAATCCAGATCTGATTTTTGTGCATATCTGATCGAAATCTAATCAGATTTAGCAAGTGTGAATGGCCAAAAACACATTAAATGCGCAGTCTGACTGCTCTGATCAGATTTCGTGTGGTTTATGTGACTTTCTCAAGCTACGTAAAACGTAAATGCTAGACGTTGTTATAGGAAAAAGTCACTGCAGAAACAAGATTATGTTGTTGCAAAATGCGGAGTTTATAGCGCAAAATAAAGCCACGCATACCAGCCTCGTACATTTCTGCTGCTGCCTCATAAGATGGTGGCTACACTTTGTCATGTTGTAAGACAACATCTGTATTGCAAACCATGTTGTTTTTGTTGTACATACACCAAAAACAGCATTGACACACAAATCAGTTGTGATACACAATGTGGATGTCAATAATTTTAGATCAGATTCCAATCGGATACACAAATAATCGTATTTGGACTGACAGTGTGAACGAACGTGTGAGTGAGTGAGCGTGCGAGTGAGTTTTTTCCATGCCTTGTTTTCCATTGCCTTCAATATTCTGTTGAATAGAAGACAGATAGGCTGTGTGTGACTGCTGTACCATGTTGTAAAACAGACAGTCATGCTGCGTGATGCTTCAGTGATGCAGTTCGTAAAGGCTTTGTTCTGCTGTATTTTTAGATGTGAACACAATATATCAGACAGACAATTTGATATTGTGATCTTCATGGTTATGGATGCAGGTGCTTTGTTTTTCTGTGGTTGTAATGAACATAGTCGGTCTCTTTCAGGCTGGTCATTCTCTGATTAGCTGGTTCTCCCCCCCCTATTCTCTGCTTTTCTGGCCTACAGTTTAATTTATGTGTTTTCTGCCTGAGAGAGGGGAACAGACCGGCATTACAGAGGAGTGTAATTTATATTGATTTACCTTTTGGATGGAGGGATGGCTGAGGAAAGAGGGAGAGATGGTAGGAAGAGAGGGATGAAGGATGGGAAGTCTCATCTTTGAAAAGCCCATCCGTCTTTGCAAGGGGAGCCGTGGCAACCCTTTAACCTCCACAGATGAGATGTCTGTGCGTACACAGGATGTGTGTGTGTGTGTTTGTGTATTTGTTGTGTGCATTTGTGATGTACCTTCACGCCTCAGGGGAATTGAAATTAATAGCATAAGGGTTGCTTATATGCGTGCAAGATTTTTCCTCACAAAAAACCCAACAAAAGCAAAAAGAACATTTGCCCCTTACCCATTCAAGCATGCTCTGGTATATTGTACAGGAAGAGCTGCAGTATAGATCACTGGCTTCATTCACTTGTTTTTTTCTTGGTCACATTTCTTTCCCTAGGCAAAATAAGGCATCCATCCCATCCCATCCCATCCCATCCCTACCCAACCCAACCCAACCCAACCCAACCCAACCCAACCCAACTCAGAAATCTAAGAGGACAAGTGTCAGTTTGAATGGACATAAAGTTTCTGGTATAGATGCATCTGTTTGAACTTAAAGTGAGTGAAAGCATTCTGTGTTTGTGTGAGATATTGTCAGAATCACTGTTCCTAGAGCATAGCTTTTACTGAATGCACCAGCATAATTTAATTACATCTGCTGAGCAAAATATTGCCTGTAGCTCCTAGTAAAAAGAGTATTTGTTATTCTCTTTTTTTCTTTTTACACATGCTCTGATTTTAAGGGAAGCTGCAAGCTTTCAGTTTGGCCATCATCAGCAGAAATGGCTGACTCCATTTAACCTCCAAAATCCCTCAGCCGCTTTGCCATGACAGGCCCATTCCTAAAAATGTGTACTTCTTACCGACACATTTACAGCAAGCATACATTGTAGCACCCAGTACAAACATATAAGAGACATAGTATCAGACATCTAAAATATGTTTTTTTTTTTTAAAGGGTTAGTTCACCCAAAAATGAAAATTGTCATTAATTACTCACCACCATGTTGGTCCAAACCCGTAAGACTTTCATTCATCTTCGAAACACAAATGAAGATCTTTTTGTGTGAAATCTGAGAGCTTTCTGTCTGCTTGAAGCACGAGAAAAAAACTCTTCTGGAAGATCAAATTGCGTAACACACGAGAATGAACCTCATTGGTTCTCGCACTCATCAAACAAACAAGCTTGAGCTTCTTAACTGATGTGTGAGTTGATGAATGTTTATATGTGAATAAAAGCCTAAATTCAATCCTTATAAATCATTGGCTGTGATCTCACCTTCATCTCTGACATCTGTGTGTCCAGCATTCAGTAATGCTGAAAATTCCCTGAGACTCTGATCGTGTTGGCTCTTGTTACTTCTCATCTTCACAGAGAAAAAAAAAACTCAAAAGAAAGACCCAATCACTGGCTTTCTTAACCGTAAATTGTAAATCTTTCCATCTACTGAATTCCCCTTGCAGTGAATGCATTAGAACTTCATGCCAATTGACAAAAGTCTCTATTTTGTCTTAGTCGATCAGCTGTTGAATTTTGGGTTGTACTGTGTGCCCTTTCAATTTACAACCAGAGGTTATAATTGTCATATTTATTGTCCGAGTTAGTTCTGGTATGATTGGCCATGCAGCGTAAATTGATTGATCAACGATTACAATATGCCCCTCTGTCCCGCCTCGACCCATCGACCTGGCTCCTACGCCTACACTCCTCCTCCCCTCGACTCCGGCATCGACTATCGAGCATTCGGACATCGCCAAGCCTCCGCTGCGGACTTGTGGGCCGTCCGCTGCTCTCCGACCCTCCACCCCTTTGGCTTCGGCAAGTTCCGCCCTCCCTCAGGCTCCGCCCTCGGTCGCACCAGCTCATCCTCTGCTCTCCGGATCTCTACCTCCGCCTCGGAGAGTCATCGCTGCAGCTCCGTTGCGGTCGCCAGGTCATCAGCATTCCATCACCGCCTCTGACTTCCGTCTGCGTGGTGGGCTCCACCTTCCAAGGCTCTGTTGCCGTCGATCATTCCCCCCAAGTCCATCACCATCATGGCTCCTACTGCCGTCGACTCCACCTTGGGCTATCGCCTTTGATGAGCCCTGGGTCGCATCCACCTGGCCACTCCTACTATCGCCTCCATGGATGCTACCTCTGTCCACTCCACCCTGGTCATCGTCCTCCGATTTTCTGCCTGCCCCTTGCCACATCCTCGTCCTCCTCTCAAGCCGCCTCCATGTCAGTTAATGTTAGTCTGTTAGTTTTAGTTCTCAAGGACTTTCAGTTTGTTTTCTATTGTTTATTAAACCAGTATTTTGGATTTATTCTCTTCGTCTGTGTCTGTCTTCCTGCAACCCAACAGACTATATTGGATTTGTGTAGTGACATCAACCTAGGCCTATACCCGCGGTGCTAACAATGTTCATTTCTGTTTAAACCGACAAGATTGTTAAATTAGAATTAAAAGGCTAAATTAGAATGGATAGCCTAAATGTCTATGACTCAAAAATTTGTTTTCCAGTGGTTTCATTTTACACGCGCAAACAACAGAAAAGGAGGATTCATATCACGCACCTGCAGTGCAAAATAAACTTATATAGCCTAAATAATAGGAATAAATACTCAAAATATATTCATTTAAACAATTAACAGATTAAGAAAACGAAAGAAAAAAAAAACCTGAAGCCACATGCTGTTTTAATTGATTTATTTTTTTGCGACACTCTCCACACAAACACGTTCAAAAGGAAATTAAGACGAAAGAAAGCGGTACCTGTTTTCTTTATTTTACAAAAACAAAATGTTTTGTTTTTATTGTGAGTGTACACAGATATAATTAAACTGTTTACAGTTTATGTATGACCAAAAATTAATATTTTAAGTTGTTTTCACTGGTGTAAGGAAGCACTTCAAGTGGTCACGCCGGCGCCTCGCACACACGCAATTTTTCATTATCAAAATAAATGAAAAATAAAATTCACAAACAACATTTGTAATTACTTATTTTTCCAAATAAATAATGATTTTTTAAAATATTTTGTTATAAGAGGCCTGTAAGGACACATCGGAGCTCTAGAACATGAGAAAAAATAACCTTTCAGTTTTTTGGTCACGCAGAATGAATCAAATTGTTTTTAATTGCTTTTAGACAAATAACAAATACATTATAGCTTAACTACAACGCTAGTTAAAATTAAATAAATGAAACGTATCATCATGAAATGTGTCTGATCTCTTCTCTTCGGACCTTAAGAAAAAATGGGCAAGACACATTTGACATCAACATGCATCATTCTTACAGTCACCACCAGAGTGTCCACCTTCACAGTGAACTGCGTTAAACTGATCAATTCAACAGTTCTCTTCACGAAATGAAATTCATTTCAAACACTTGATAAGAGCAGTGTGGAAATGATTAACAACACTAACATAACAACAAAGCTAATGTTTTATATTAAAGCACAAACTAAGAAAAGAAAAACAAACCTTTAACCTTTAATTAAATTAAGTTTATGCCTACTGATTTGCAGGCTGTTGTCAGATAAAGTGCAATCAAACTGATGTGTGTTTACAGTGCGCGTCAGCTATGTTGTCTCCGACGGGGGCGGGGCGGACGGGGCGGGGCTTGGGTAGACGATATTATCGGATACCGCGATATTTTTTAAGGCGATTATGTAAAAAATATTTAATCGATATCGCCCAGCCCTATGTGATACCAAATAGGACTGTTCACAAAAAACTCCATCAATCTCAGTAGGATTTTTAAGTAATGTCATCAGCATAATAAAGATAGCCGAGACAACAACAGATGATTTGACCGAGGGGATACGTGTTGATTATAAAAAGGAGAGTCCTAATGCTGGGGGACACTTTGAGTGAGGGGTGCATTGGAGGATTTGTGTTTGCGGAGGGATGATGAATTGTCTGTCAGCGAGGCAGGAAGTAAACCAGGAGAAAGGGGTGCCAGTGATACAAATGGCTAAGAGTCGAGAAAAAGTGTATGCCATGACAGACTCTGTCAAACTGTGCTCAGATCAAGCTAAATAAGAATTCCAAAGGCCGTAGAGTCTGCAGAGATGAGATGGTCATTAATGACTCTGAGGAAAGCTGTCTGATTATTGTGGAATTGACAAAAAACTAAAAAGGCTTGTGGAGATTATTAGAAAGTAGGTGTGACTGTAGCTGGCAGGCAGCAATTCTTTATTGTAATGTTGGGAGAGAGAGGGAGAGATTGGGTTGTAGTTATTAAACTAAGATACAAGCCAGGATTCTTAATAGTTGTGGTGACTGCAGCAGTTTTTTACATTCAGTGGAATAATGACAGAAGTAACACTTTTTTTTTATCAAGTGAGGAATCGGCTCAAAGATGTTAGACAGCAAGATCTCTCTCAGAGGGGTTGGGACAACATCAAACCGATGAGATAAGTTATATTTGTCAGTGGATGGATGCATAAACCCATGGGTGGTTGTCCCTTTGGGGTGGGGTGGGGTGGGGGATGGGGGTTTGTACATTTAAAGTCGGTATGAAATCGGATTTGCTGTCAAAGTCAGCTGGAAAAAATTGTTCTGAAAATGATTCCATTGATAACGTTCCTCTGTGTAGTTATTGTTATAGTGGAGTTAGAACTATTATTGAAACTTTATATTTATAGTTATCATCCTTGGTGTGAACAGGCCTTTACTCCGAACACATTTAAACATCCAATATAGTACAAATACAGTTCATAGCACACACTCTAGTTCACCTATATAGTTTGTCACTGTCCAAGTGAGATGCTAGTTGACAGGAAAATGTGCTAAGCTAAAAGCTAATCCTAATAGACCAGCTTTGTCTACCATTCTATGTATTAGCATCCATGCTGTAAACAACAAAATTGACTTCCCTCAGGTTACTGCTGACTACTCTGCCAGATACTTGAAACTGCAGTTTTTGTTGTAAAGAAACATGGCAACCTGACAACATCCCATACATCACTATCCTTTGTTAAGTGCTAGTAGAGGTGCATGTTCTAGTATCTGCTCATTCATCTGCCGTAATTCAATACCACTGTGACTGTGTCTGTATAAGCACTAGTGAACATTCTTTATGGGGTCACGAGAGCTGCAAAAGCTAGAGGTTTTAGAGGGCTCCACTGGTTTTCATCATCTTCTGGTCATCAGCATGAGATATTGGTATGCTGATTTTCCCACCATGCTTCTTAACTAACTTTCAAGACTTAGACAAGTAACAAGTAAAATTTAATTTGTCAACCAAACAGGTTCTACTGCTGTAAGTCATAGCTATGCTGGTCCACCAGCTAGAAGTCTCAAAATGCTGCAGTTATTTAACCAAAAATAGGGTAAAACAGTAATATTGTGAAATATTATTAAGATTTAAAATAACTGTTTTCAATATTAATTTACATGATCCTTCAGAAATAATTCTAATATGTTGATTTGGTGCATAAGAAACTTTTTTGAGTAACATTTCCACAAAACTTTGGGGAGAGAGGAAAAAAAAAAAAAAAAAAGGAAAGGAATACTTTTATTCAGCAAGGAGTCATTAAATTGATCAAAAGTTACAGTAAATGTTACAAAAGATTTATATTTAAATGCTGTTCTTTCAAACTTTCTATTTTTCATAGAATCCTGAAAAAAGCAACAAATACTGTTTTCAACATTGATAATAAGAACCATTATTAATAACTAGCTTCCAAAAATAACTGATGATAATTGAGCACCAAATCAGCATATCAGAGTGATTTCTGAAGGATCATGTGACACTGAAGACTGGAGTAATGATGCTGAAAATTCAGCTTTGCATCACAGAAATAAATATTTAATTAAATAAATGCAGCCTTGGTGATCATAAGTGACTTCTTTTTCGAAAACATTAAACAACCCTAATTATTCTAAACTTTTCATCAAAACCTAAAGTTCCAACAGGTCCAGACGACTAATTAGTCTAGGAACACAAAGCTAATACCAGAGCCAATATGGTTTAAAGCCACAGCCAAATGCGCACTCACTCCAGGAGGTGTTGTGTGTGTGTGAGATTTCTCTCATTCCTCACTTATTATGGACACATACACACCTACAAAGCCTTTTTCAATTACCCAGCTCTGTCATTCTTTTTGCCTGCTGTAATTAATGAGCTTTTATGAATCCCAATCTGATCTCAGATCGGGTTTGGACATATTTGATAAGCAAAATGGAATCTGTGAAAGGCTGCGCTGAATGGAAATGTAATTACCTCAGAGTCTGGGCATACGTGAGCAGCCAGTCTGCACCCCTCCTCCGGAACTCAGGTTAAACGTGCGCATCATCCTCCACTAATGAAGCACCGGACGCTGCGGCGCTTGAGCGATTTGTTTTGGCAGGTTCCAGATGTGTGCTTCTCTCTTATTTGCCTTGGTTAAGAGTCCCTAAAACAGCAATCGTTTAATCAGGCTAATGTTCCAGCTCGATAGGTCTAATGAACTTCAACTGGGTTGTGTCGTCTGAAACGTTTTTCTTTTGCTCGCTTTCTTTAAGACACAGTTTCCTTCACGTTTTGATGAGCACGATGTGAATATCGCACCCTGTCAACACCCACTCCTGCTCTTTGGTTTGGATAAACAATTTAATGTAGTAAAATGAGTTCTTAGTCTAGCAATTACAAATTTGTACTAGCATTCAACCGTGAAACACGTCAAGATGTTTTCCTGAGCCAATATTTTACACGTATTTTACATTTTACAAAAAGTTTACATGTATATTTACCATATTTTTATTAAATTAAGGCACTTTCTTTTCCTGCTGTTCTTTTGTGGATTCTCTTGCCATTTATATGATGGATTTTAATTATTTTTGCACATTCAGCCAACTAATAAATGTTTTTTACATCCTTGAAAACAGCAAACAAGAATAGGGCTGGGCGATATGGGTAAAAATGTATAGAAATATATATATATATATTTTGCCCCCAAAAGACATGTGGATTTCAACTGGTACATATATGGGGTGATAGTACCTCCAGAAATGTCTAGGGTTACATATGGAACCCCGGTTCCCTGAGAATTGGAATGAGACACTGCATCAGCTGCTGAAGCTATGGGGATGCCAGTGTCACGTTCCCTTTCTCAGGGAATTGGGGTTACATATGTAACCCTATGCTGCATCAGCTGCTGACACTATGGGGACACCATACCAACTATGTCAAGTTGACTAATGCCTGCTTGTTATTCTTGAACTAACAATCTAAGCACTAAAGCTCAGAAGCCTCAGCCCTGAGCCATTAGCGTGTCGGCGGGTGAGCGTGCCTTGCAACGTATTTTTCCTACCAGATTAGGAAGATCCTGAAGTTTCTATGCTTAAAGAACAGTCCAAACTAGTCCGAGCCATGCACCAGGAGAGTCCAAACCCCATTAGAGCAGAGCTACCAGAAATAGACAAAGCGTCAGCTAAGCCTATGACCCCCAACTAACAACAATAGGAGCAAAACAGCCTGCTTCTAGTAAACATTTTAGGCCACTCTTTGGGTGAGGAGTGGGTCAACCTCACTTTAGACCACCCCAGTTCTAGTAAAGGCCCGATATACTTCAAACTAAATTGAAGAACAAATTGATGTGATGTAATTTCGAACAAAATCAGGCCAAAAAGAAGTTAGTTTTGTGAGTTTGAAATGGCTTGCCAGAGCGAACTCTCTGGAAAAGTTCTTCAAAATACCTTCATACTACCATTGGTCTGTAATGATAACGTAATAGGAGTTGTGCGCTGAGGCTCTTCTCTGACTCATTTCGTCTGTTGAGTCCGTTGAGGTAAGAACTCCGCGGGTAAAAACATGAACACACGGGATAGCTGCTTTATAGTGTTAATTTGCACAGCTCGTGTTAACATACCCATTGTTGTTATCACACGCTTTTCTTATGCTTTCCATAAAAAATGCTTGCTGTTTTCTCAATATTGTTTTTTCTTCAATTTTGTTTATTTTGTTACTGAGAGGAAAGTGTGCAGCACATATTTACATATTTATATCCCCAGTTCCTCAGAAGGAGAGCTAGCTTTAGCCACTCACCTTTTGCTCTTTTCCCCAGGAACTCATTCCTGGAAAGGGCATAAATGAGGGGCCTGAACACTGCGAAGGATATACTACCCGAAAACACTACCTCGAAACCTGTCCACCACCATCTCATAGGCAGTGCCAAACAGCTTTATCTGACTCCTTAATCCATGACAAAGGTGTCTCTCCGTTGCCACCATAGCAGCCATGGATGGCCAGTAGAGCGGCCGCCTGCTTGGTGGCACAGAGAGCTAGATATGTGGCCATATGCAGTTCAGAGACCGCCTCAGGGGATAAACCCTTCTCCTGGGGTCTTTAAGCAGATCTGCCTGGTAAGCTTTAGTGTGCAGAGATCCACCAGTCTGCCCAGTCGCACATACTCTCTGCTCACCAACCGATGTCCGATGTTGTCTAACATGGTTTAGAGGGCAAAACGAGAGCCTTCAGTGATGAGGATGTCTCTGGAGAAATTTAATTCGTTAAAGTCCTTTCCACCCGAGGCATCCACTCATAACCCTGCTCTCTCATCCTTTCTACATTTGAATAACTCAAAGCTGAATAGACCACACACCTGACACCTCAGTATGCAGGTTTGGGAGAAAGGGAAGGCTCACCGGAGCTGTACCACTGACTCTGCAGATATCTTTCATCTAAATGATCTTCCACAGTCTTGCGCTGTGAGCTGGACAAGCTTAAACTCTGTCTGGCTGTGGTCACAAGTTTCGTTTCTGGCTCAAAGACATTGGAGCCAGTGGGAAAGGTGAGGGGAACACCCTCACACTCCTCTACCAGGTCCATCTGAGATTCCCATGATCGTAGCCTGCGCGCAGGCTCAGCAAATGCGGTGGTAGAGCCGGTAGTTAGAAATCATCGCAATGAATGCATCCAACCCCCTTGAGGGCTGAATGTGCATACTCCGCTCCCAGACAAATAACACACAGCTCGTGACCATCACCAGACGTTAAGAAATGTGAGCACAGAGGAACACAGCGCTTGAATTGTCTGCTTGCCATTATTCTGCTTACCTTATACCTTCTACCTCATATCACTTAAACAAGCAGATTCCTGAAGGCAAAGAAGCTGATGACGTGTTCTCAGGCGCCCACCTTATACGCTAGGGTGCACCTTGTGATGACATCACACAGCGTCGACCATTGTATTGCTTGTTTGTACACGTTCCTCAGACCAGGTTCCGTGAGGGTGCGTCCTCATAGTGTCACCAGAGCAGAAGAGGATAAGCGTTAACAAGAATATGAAAATTCTGATTGGTATAAGAATATGCAAAATGTTTTACTCAGATTTATCGAAACCAGAATTTTGGCTTAATCTGGTTAATGAGTTTACATTGTGTTTATATAATTGGAATATTACCAAATTCTGTTTAATATCGGAATATATTCAAATTCATGTTTACAAATTATATTTATATATATAAAAACAATCAATGTCTCTGCTATGATTTTTATCTCATATGTATGGTAGGTATTTTCAGTCAATTTTAAATGCATTAATTCAATGATAAAGATTAAAATGAAAAGCTTAACCATAGAAAAGTATACACAAAATATTTTTTTTTTCATGGTAATGCATTTTAGTTATTGCACAGTAATTTAGTCAACTCATAATTCATTTTCACATCCTTGACAACAGCACTCAAGCGTGCAATGAATTGCAAAATCTAAATCATGAGTCTTACAAACAGTAAAGGCAGCGTTGTTTCTTATGTTTGTAAAATGTTGGCAAAAATGTTAATGTTTCTTCAATAACTTGACTTTTCATTAAGAATTATAGACATGATTTAAATAATTAATCAGTTGCAATGAATATTCATAAGTGTTTTCATGACTATGATTAATACAGGAATATGCCAAAGGTTTTATTCAGATTTCTAGAAACCAGAATATTGGCTTAATCTGGTTAATGAGTTTAAACATCACTTACGTAATCAATAACTGGCCAAGTTCTGATTAATATCAGTATGTTTGTGTTCATGTAAACACAGTCATCATCTCCTAGTGAGTGAATACATTACAGCGGAGCTTGTCAAAGCACCTGAGTCATGTTTAATCCATATTTCCCACCAGAAATTCCCTGAAATGTCATCCAGCTCTGAGACGCACTCTCTGGACCAGACAAATGGTATTTATGGAAATCCCAGGAGGAGTAGAACCCATGCATCAGGGATACTACTGGAATGAGGTAAGGCGAAGTAGATGAGACTGAATGGAGAAGCCACTGTGAAAAAAGAAAAAGAAATAAAGAGCGGTGCTGCTATTCGACAGAATAAGGTAGAATGGAGTGAAGGCAGGAGTAATGTGGCCTGGTGTGTGTGTGTGTGTGTGTGCAGAGAGGGGCGTGTGTGTGTGAGTCTGATGCTGCTGTTCCTGCAGTAGTCCTGTAGTCACCCTCATTGAGCTGGTGAGCCGGTCGGCTGCTGCTGTTGCTGATACTGCTGCAGGAGAGGATTCCTATATGATGCTGGGATAGTCACATATACTACAGCAGAGCGAGGCAAAGGAAGGCAGAGGTTTCCGCGAACCTTCCTGGGTCCCGTTGATACCCCACTTTGTTTTTATCAGGACAGAGGAGGAAAGAGACTCTTCAGGTGTGAAAAGGAACTCTGAGAGAAGAGGCGTGCTTGACTGGACTGCACTGTAGGGGGCGAAGGTAGGGATCTTTCCTTTAGGGGGTCACAGGGCATATGACAGTGTGTGTATTTGTGAAACATATGGGATAGTGTGCATAAAATGCAGTAGTTGCTTGAGTTGATGTATGTATGGCGGTAAGATTAAATCTGTGAGATTGTATTAACTTGATCTGTGTGGGTACGCTGCAGGCACTGTGTCAGGGCTTTTAGCTCAGAGTGGTTGCACAAGGTTCAGAATATGTGTGTGTGTGTGTGTGTGTCAGGTTTTGTATATGAGGGCACTACATTTATTCGTAGGTAGAAAAACCTGAAATCAACTACACAGTGTGACCAGTCAACAGTCCCAATGAAGAAAAGGGCTAATTTAGTTAACTAATTTAGCACATTGAGTAAATTATATTTAAATACCTAAACTAATAATTATAATAACAATAATCAAATATATTAAAATTTTGTATAATAATTTATTAGTATTATAATAGTAATAATAATAATATTATACAGTAAAATACACTCTTTAATAATAATATTAATTAATTATTTATTATTAATATTATATTATACAGTAAAAAATATTTAATAATAATTATAATAATAATACATTTTTATAAATAAATAATTGGTTAATAACATATATATATATATATATATATATATATATAATTTAATTTACATTTAGTTACATTTTTTATTATTATTATTACTATTAGTAGTAGTAGTAGTAGTAGTATACAGTAAAACACACTCATTATTATTATTATTATAATACAGTAAAACACACTATTTAATAATAATAATACATTTTTATAAATAGTTTTTATATACTATAAATGAAATTTACAGTTTTATTATTATTATTATTAATAGTAGTAGTAGTATACACAAAAACAATCTTTAATTATTATTATTATTAGTATACAGTAAACACAATCTTTAATAACAATAATAATAATAATAATAATAATAATTATTATTATTATTAATATAATATAGTAAATCACACTCTTTATTAATAATTATAATATACATTTTATAAGTAATTGTAATACATTTACCAACAGCGGTCATTATTATATTTGATATTTGATATTGTCATTTGATATTTGACTGTAGAATCAACCAATCAGAATCAAGTGTTCCAAAGAGAGTCATGTAGTAAGGATCATTACAGGATGTGTATTTACAGTGTTTGGTTATGGCAGAAAGTGTGTATTTGTCCTTGTATATTTTGGAGAGATACATCATTGTGTGCAGTTGTGTATATGACAAAAGATGTCTGCCTGGAAGTTTGTTCTATTTCTATTTAAGTTACATTGCCAGATCAGACGTAGATTGTTGAAGAGTGTTCATGCATGTTACATTAAGCATTAAAATGTACTTAAGACTCACAATGCACAAAATGCTTAGACCAACAGTGTACACATACATAGCCAAATCTCTCTCTCTCACTATCTCTCTCAGTTTAATGGAAGACAGATGGGTTGTGGGGTAATGAGAGGGAGGTTATGAATCTGAAATGCAAAAAGCAATTAGGATACACAAGGTCGAAAAAAGTTAACTCTAGCAGTCGTTCCATCTGCTGCGAGGTAGTGCTGAGGTGCCTTGCGCATAAATGCCCTCCTGCATGTGTGTAATGGCATCGCTCCCAGCTGATTGATTCCTCTTACATGCTTTGTTGAAATGGGACATGGTTGGCTACACTCAACATGGTTTTTGTATCAGTGTGTATCTCAGACACATCAATTAGTTTCTGTTGCAGCTAGCTCTGCTGTCTGTCAGCTGATGCAGCAGGTACTGTGCACCACAAAACCCCAATACAAATGCACACATAACACAATTTATGAAGACAGATTGTAAATATTCAGAGGCAAACTTGCATTGAATATCCTCCACAAGGTCATGAATGGAGTTGAGGGGGAGGAAACGACAATTCCGCTAGACTATGCAGAGGAAGAGAATTAATTAAAGTGTGCAAAGTGTTATGTGGACAGTCTTGTGTGTTTGCTCTGCCGATGATATATTCTCATGCATGGAATCTCTTTTACATCGTCAAGGAGACCACATTTCAGTTTGACATCTTAATGAGTCAGCAAAAACCTAGGCCTTGGACCCAAACAACATGGTTGTCAATCTCTTTACAGTGCAGCATGATTGCAGGAGCCTTTCGACGGCTGACATTTAGCTGAATTTGGCCACAAAGTGCACTGTAATAACTGATTTAAGTTTTTTGTACAGTACACTAGTATAGAATTTTGCAGTCAGTCAAATAAGGTAATTTTAGATTTGTAGTTTGAGATTTGTATTTTCCCTTCAAATGGTGTTGAGATGGACATAGTTGGTTAGGTAGAGCTGGATA
The DNA here is from genome assembly GCA_037101425.1 of Elopichthys bambusa. NCBI lineage: Eukaryota > Metazoa > Chordata > Actinopteri > Cypriniformes > Xenocyprididae > Elopichthys > Elopichthys bambusa. The sequence continues at coordinate 4,011,715 of CM074445.1, read as the reverse complement.
TTGATACTTATTCAGTTTGGTTAAGATTCACAAGCTTATTTTAATTTGATTCCAGTTTCATTTTGATTTGATTTTGGTTCATTCGAGAGTATTTCAGATTTAATTTTGTTTACAAGTAGGGCTGCAACAAATCATTATTTTGATAATCGATTAATCTATCGATTATTGGAACGATTAATCGACTAAACGTCGATTATTATACTGGTTAATCAGTATGCTTTGTTCGATTATTCCACGAGCAATTAGTTAAAATACTGAGTTATACTTTAACTAATAATTAAAACAAGGAAAGTGTAAAAAAGTATATTTTTAATGAATTTGTTAAAAATGACGTACTGTGTTTTTATTAAGTCTGGGAATTGTAATAACTTTTTAATAAGAGTAAAAATATGAATATGTAATATTGTGCAAACATTTCTAAAAAATGCTCCTCTCTAGATTTCTTCTTTTTTTCCTTTTTACTAACTATCAAGTTTATGGTCACTGAATTCCTGAGGTAAATGTAACATTTTGTGACATATTTGTTTGCAAGCTGTTTTATTGCGGTCTTTCTTCGGTTGAAACTCTGATTAAGTGATTACATTAAAGATGGATTCATTTCAGTAAGTTGTACTGTATTTTCAACATATTTTTTATTATTCATTCATGTTTATTTCGTGCTGTAATAGCAGAGAGGAAGAGATGATAGGTTCATGTGCCGCTTGACCTGAGGTGCTACAAAGATCTGTCACTCCACATTAAAGAGCGGCAAAACCACATGTATTGTTTGAATCTTTAAAAGTTAAAACAGAATTTAAAAGTTAAGACTTTGTTTTATATCAAAAGTAACCTAATCTGTTTTATCTGTTGGCGCGCTGTCTGTGTCCTCTATGCTCTGCTATGTATCTTTCACTGCGTGAGAAAATGGACGTGTGGCGAACAGTAAGTTTGAATGAGAGTTGGTGGCCCTGCATGACAGCATTTTTTGTAGTTATGCTATGTTAAACATTTTACAGGTTCGACTTAATTTGCACTATGCACTCCGAAGCACCGTGTCGTCTTCTATTGGATTCAATCTGGGAGGGCTGCATTACAGTATTGCGCTACAGCGCCCCATTGGTCAAACCGCGTTATTGCAGGCCCTTCAAATAGATCATATGAGATCAAAAGACTATTCGACAGCTAAAATATTTGTCAAAATTTTTTTGCCGACTAATCGTTTCAGCCCTGTTTACAAATGAAAGGATTTCTCTGTCTGCTAATGCTATACATTGTACAGGGCAGTGTTGCAGACTGATTCAAACTGGTAACTCATCTAGTCGCTGGTTGTGGTATGTATATTTGATTCACTAAAAAGAACTGGCTCGTTGGAGTAGGGTTGCAAAGTTTCCAGAAACTTTCCGGAATTTTTGGAAACTTTCCAGGATTTTTTGTAAATTTTCGGAAACTTTCTGAATGTTTCTCGAAATGTACTGGAAATTTTCATCTCCTTTGCAACCCTACATTGGAGTAATTTATTTATGAATCAGACTTCACTGATGTATGTGTTTTTTTTTTTTTTTTGTGCAGCCAACTGAATGTAAAGGGGTTTCTTGCCATTATTTTTCAAAACATTTAAGTAAACTAGCTAGTTAGTAGAACTTAAATTTTTTGTGACAAGTGGGGCACAGGTGTCTCTCATTAACAATCACGTCACCGGCATCCCTTCACTCCTACAGTTCTCAGGCTTGCCCAACTTGGCCAACTTGCCCAAATTTAACTTGGTTAAATGTTAGATAGCAAATAACACATGCTATTATAACTATCAAAGAGACTGTCATTATATACTTGCATGTATATAATCAAAAAACATACAGTACATGTGGTCTTAAGTTTTGCCGCGATCCTCAACCTATCCACAGTCTCTACTCTTCACCACAGTGGTAAACCTACAAAACTAACAGAACCCCCTGTAAATTCTAACATATCACAACATTAAACACTAAATTATGTCTCCCTATGTTAATCTTGTGCAAAAACACACAAAATAACACTTAATTTCAACATTTATTTTCCTTATGCAGTCTGATGCAAAGCATGCTGGGAATTAGAAATCTGCTGCAACTCAAATTAAAGTTAAAGCAAATTAAGTTCAGCTTACTAAAATCAAATTTTGAGTTTACACAACTTATTTCTATTAGGTACAATGAACTTTCATTATTATTTGAGTGAAACAAACTCATTTCATTTAATTAATTTCATTGTTCAGTTTTACAGTGTAGTTGTCTGAGAAAACTGACACGTTTCACAATTTGATTCCAATTCACAGGCTCTTGATTTGATTCAATATTGATTCATTTTTATTTTTATTTTTTGGATATATAACTAATACTGTAAACTATACAGGGAACCCTGTCATTTGGTGTAATAATATAATATTAAAGGTTAAAATTAACAACTAGGAATGCTCTGATTGATCGGCTACAGATCGGTATTGGCCGATAATCACATTCTATGATTTGATTGTGAGTCACTAAATTTGGCCAATCTCAGGATGAGGTAAACCTGTAAAAAGTTGCTGCCGATGCACATGTAAAGAGTATACAGATGATTATTTGCCACGTTCTGCTTTGTAACTTTGTGAAACATTAGTAAACCACAATTTGTCTGATTCAAACGAGCCCACACACAACATAACATGATGTGTAGATCTCGGAAAAATCCTCACGGAGTGACATGACATGCTGTTTGGCTAAAGCTATAGGACTTCCTGGATCTGATTGTGTGCGATCATGACGCATTATTTTCCAATGTCATTTGGATCTCGAGGGTGATGTGTAGAGACCAATCGGACACTGTTTTACAGCTGGACTGCGCTTGGATTGGATTGATCTCTCAGATTGACAGGTCTTGATTTTCCGTACACCATAGAATAGGAGCGCACAACTGAAAGACGGAAAGTTTTTGACGGAAGATCATCAAAAACTAAACCAAACTTGATTTTATGACCTGTCATATATACTTTCTAATAGTCATCATGTCAAGCATGAATAATAAAAGAAATCAATAAATTGCATCACTTTTTTTTCTGGGGTTTTCTCAGCAGTGTTATAACTTAAGTACCTCCAAACATGATTAACATCTATTTGGAATGATAGCGATTACATGATAGAGACATGATACATTTCAGTAAGTTATACTGTTTCTTTGAAGGTTTATTGATTTTTATTTCTTGCAGTAATCGTAATAGTAATAGTTTCATGTGCAACATTTATTGTTTGGCTTGCTTGATAAATTTGACAGAATTATTTAATTATTAAAAAGCATAAAGCTAATTATTGGATGTAATAAAAAATAATGCTTAGTAAAGTTTTGTTCATGCATCAACTGAAAAAAGCATAGACTATGAGATTTTAAGAATCAATATTGATTCATTAAAATGAAGATCAATTAAAATCGATTAATCAATATCAACCCAGCCCTATTGTACTCATCATATACTATATGATATTCTGAAATCTGTTGACTCTAACTGGACCAAAATGTGCAGATATGGATTCGATGAGAACAGACTCTGCTCAATTGAAAGAAAAAGTAAGTCAGAGAATGGAATACAGTCTTAAGAAACACACTGTTGTATTTCACAACTACCGAGAAAAATATCTAATGCTTCAGAGTGCTTTTTTGAACCATTTTGTGGCTAATGAATGTAAAGTATAGAAGTATTTTTTAGATTTGCAGAATGTTTTGGCCTCAGTGAATGATTTCATCCTCAATGCTATAACCGTGGCTATGCATAGCTAAGTGGATATGCACTTTCAAAATAGCCAAAACCAATGGATGAATGCATGAAATCAAATCATGTCCAGCCACAACCAGCCAGACCAGAATCAAATTTTCTGGTTTGAACCTCTCACAAATCTCTTTCAATCATTAAATGGCCTGTGAGCCGTGGAGTGGCTATCCATTTCCTGAGTTTTAAATGTTTTCCTCCCCTAAGATACACACACCCACACTGGGCTTTAGTAAGTGTGTTATATTTGTGTGCGTGTGTGTGTGTGTGTGTGAGTAAAAGCTTTCTCTGTGATAGATTTTGTCTCCCACCGGGTCATTATGTGAGTGGTCCTTTGCATGTTTTCTGCCAGGCATTGTACAAAACAGAAAGCACTCAATCCAATATGACTACCCACTTTTTGTCTCTAGGGATTTTTAAATATATTTGATATAGCTACAAGCTATGAAAACCAGCCTGTCTGTCCATATGTCCATTCCTCAAACAACATGTTGTTTTTCTTTCTTTTCATTCACTGCCCTTCCTTCATCGTTCTTTCCTCCTATCCCAAGGCCAGACTTTAAACACATGCTTGGGAATGACAGATAGTGTGTGAAGGAGTACACGAGAGGAAGCAAAAGAAGGAAACCACATTTCTTCATCAGCAATTTGCATTGACAGTCTCTCTAGGCTTGTGCTAATGAAGTCACATTTATCTCTGGCCTGTCTAGATTCCATTAGCCTATGTCTAATTGTGTTAACTCTCAGTCTGGCCTTAAGTGGGCCATGGTGGCCTTGTGTGCATGTAAGACTGTCTGTCTGTCTGTCTGTGCCACAGCGTCTATAGATTCATTCTTGTGTGTGTGTTTATATATTATTATACTATATAGTACTGTACATATGCTTTAGTATGTTAGTCAACACATCAAAATAAGAGTCCTTCTTTGAAGCACAACAAAAGATTATTAAAACTGTAAAGTACTGTAAAGTAAAACTTTTAATTTGACATTTTTTAAAAACTGTATTTAAAGGGTTCACCCAAAAATTAAAATTATCCAATAATTTACTAACCGTCAAGCCATCCTAGGTTTATATGACTTTCTTCTTTTAGCCAAGCACAGTCGGAGTTATATTAAAAAAATATCCTGGCTCTTCCAAGCTTTATAATGGAAGTGAATTGTACCTGACTTTTTGAAGCCCAAAAAAGTGCATCCATCCATCATAAAAGTAATCCATATGGGGTTAATAAAGGCCTCCTGAAGTAAAAATTATTCATATAACTTTATAAGCTATAATCACTGGCTTCCGGTAACAGCCGTACGCAAGTCAAGTTCCGGTGAAAGAGTGACCTCTGACCCGACGTGTGACGTAGTATGTAGGAGTAGCATAAGCTTAGGTGAGAGTAGATGCCTCTCGTGGTTCGAACAAATAGATCTGGATGTAGTGGATGTAGATGTAGGATGTAGTTTTAAGTCCCAGCATTAATGCTCCAGATAAATCACTTGTTATTAAAGCGTCTATGTTCACAAACCACTGTAAATTTTAACATGAAAACAAGCATACTGTATGAGTGATTTGGCATGGCAGTCGATACAAATAATAAATAACAATTGCCTTACCTAATGCAGCAAAATCCTGCTTTTTGACTAGGCCCGGTTCCAGAGACTGCTTCTGAAATTAGTGAGGGTATTTCTCGTCTTTTTCTATAGCCTTTGATGATTACTGTGTCAGTCATTGCAATTTCGAGAGTGAATCCTGCATTTATATGCAGATGGGACTATGTATTAAAGCATGTATGTGGCTGCTTGTAGAGCATGGAAAACAAGTTTTATCCAAATCCGCAATATTAATTATTATATATCGCCTAAACAACACGCAGGAGCGCTACCTTAATAATCACTAAAAAGCTGTCATTCATTCAATGAATGCAATCTCACAAAGTTCTGTTATATTAATCAGTGAAGCTAACTACAGAACGAATCTCTTATTTACATAATATCAACACTTTGTTAGAGAGAATTTTCTAGTGTGCAGGCCCTCTGGTGCTGGGCCTGGTTGTAAATATGGATATTTTTCTTACAAAAACGCATCTGAAATTGCATCTGTTTACAACTTTATAAACTATAATAAACATCCATGCGCAAGTCGACAAACCTCTGACACGACACATGACGTATTGACGAACGTGGAAGCACAGAGGATAGAGCAAAACAAAACACGAATTAGAAGTCTAAAATGAGAATTTTTAAAGAGGAGTGTCAGAGGATTTAGATATAAGAGAAGAGGAGATTGAGTTTGTTGCCCAGATCTATTTGTTCAAACCACGAGAGGCATCTACTCTCACCTAAGCTTACGCTACTCCTACATACTACGTCACACGTCGGGTCAGAGGTCACTCTTTCACCGGAACTTGACTCGCGTACGGCCGTAACCGGAAGCCAGTGATTATAGCTTATAAAGTTATATGGATAATTTTTACTTCAGAAGGCCTTTATTAACCCCGTATGGATTACTTTTATGATGGATGGATGCACTTTTTTGGGCTTCAAAATCTCAGGTACAATTCACTTCCATTATAAAGCTTGGAAGAGCCAGGATATTTTTATGATAGAGGGATGTGCTTTTTTGGGCTTCACAGTCTCACTCCCATTCACTATCATTATAAAGCTTGGAAGAGCAAGGATATTTTTTAATATAACTGCAATTGTGTTTGGCTGAAGGAAAAAAGTCATATAAACAGGATGGGTTGAAGGTGAGTAAATTCTGGGATAATTTCCATTTTTGGTTGAACTAACCATTTAAGTATGTTAAGAAACAGTCATGAAAGTGTAATCTTTATGTCCACTTAAGTGGTATTTTATTTATTTATTATATTATCTGCAAGTACAGATTAAAAAATATATAGGTTTTTTTTTTATGATTTGAAGTACACTACAAGTGCACATTCATTACAGTTAAGTGCACTTCTTTTTCACAAAGGTCTGCCATTTTGTAATCTCTTACCAGTACTCAGACTGGTCCATTTATAATTGGTTTCATTGTGAAGGTTTCTTGCATGCAAACTCAAAGTCAGACTAAAATGAACAGGAGCCTTGGCCAAAATATAGCCTTTTTTTGTCATACATAGGCTCCTCTCTCTCCTCCATATTTCTTCCCTCATACGCTATGGCTCTTGATATGATACTTGTATTTTTTATTATTTTTCAATTACTTATTGTACTAGGATGCAATTGCAAGGACATCCGCCCTCTAGCGCCCCTCTTCACTAGACTGCGTTTAGCAGGCCTCCGCAGCCCTTGCCTTCGTCTCATCTCTTTCTGTGCTCAGATGTTAATTACCTGATTGAAGTCATCACCTCTTTATTCTCTTGCTTCACTATCAGCTGCAGTGAAACACCAGAGAACTGGATGTCCTTCCAGAGCACCTGAAGGGCAGCCATGACCACTGACTTAGTTGCGTATTTCCACAGGGTTTACACGGTTTTCCACAACACATTGTGACACTTCCCAATGTCACACACCACTATGCATCAGTAAGGCTTAATTTTCCAGAGGGATATTTGGACAGATGCCACTATCCTCATTGTGTAAATCACACACAGAAACAGGTAAGACACATGATAGATGCTCTCTTGAATTTTGGTGACTCACTTGAGCTGAGGTGCACAACGAGAGCTCCTTGGAATGTTTCACAGGAGCCCTAGGCAAAGATTAGTGTGTAAGAGATGATGAGAGCTGAAATAGGTGGCAATGGTGTGTGTGTGCAGTGTGTGAAATTGGAAATGGGTGGCTAGCGTTGTCAATCTCCACATGTCTCACCACTCTCACTAATTTGCTTTTGTCTGCGTCATTTTCAGGCACTGAACATGGTATGAAATATCAATAAGTGTGAAAGTGAAATCTGTGTACAGCAGTAAACAGTGTAATGCTTACCACATTGAGACATTGTAACAATATGAATTGTTCGACAGCAGGCAAATATGCATAGGAAAAATAACCATTCTGGCTGAAAGGTGTGGTATTGTTGGTGAAGGCATTGTGTAAGACTGCATGGAGGGAAATTAGCTAACCTAGGCTCATTGGAAAAACCTGCCTGTGGCGCCATTTGTGCGAAATGATATTATGTTGCTTCTTGCATGTTAAATGTCCACGGAGTGGTGCTGGAAGTGAGATCAGTATTATCTGAAACACATGAATGTGAATCTGCCAGGTTTTCTTTTCGTTTTCTTTTCTTCTTTTTTTTTCTTATATTAGTTGTATGTATAGTATCACAACAGTTTAGAAATGCAATTTCTAGTGAATCGTGCTAAAAGGTTCAAGTTAGCATGAAATGGATAGATTTTTCTTCCCTATTGTGACCTATATCCAAGTGAAATGACTTCTTGAACAAGAAAAAATGTTGGCCGAGATATAGTTGCAAGAGGGAGGGAAGTTATTTTGATTAAAGATTATGAAGCCACATGAGTTTAAAAAAAGAAAAAAAAAGAAAAGCTGATTAGGTCTGCACGATATTGGAAAAAAACTGACATTTTTGTTTTTCTGCAATATATATTGCGATATATATATATATATATATATATATATAAAAATTCAGGTAAGTATTCAGATACAGAAAATGAATGATCAAATGTAAAATAACACTGTATAGTATTACTGTATACATTTAATATAATTAAATTGTGTTAAAGCTGCAAAAGTGATTTTTCTCTTTATATTTTGTTGTTTGATAACATTCATAACACAGACAACAGCAGGAAAATTCGGCTGCTGTCACTTTAAGACCGAATGCACGTATCCAATATAATGATACACATCTTACCTAAGCCATAAGCAACTGTGTTTACAAGGATATTACTCGCACTTCAAATGCACTTCAAAAGAATGAGGACTCGCACTGGAATTGATACTGAAAAAATGACACCATCATTTGGATCACTGTGTATCAAGCGCTTAGAAAGCACTGTCAATATTTAGGACTGACAACTGCATATACTTACAGGTGTGAGTCTTGAAATGTTCTGTTCACACAGCAACTTACAGTGGAGTCTCGAATACTGTCTGTATGAATGTGATGGAGATGGACATTTTGACTTAATTTTGCGTGCGTGTATACGTTCAAGCACAAATAGACGTGGAAGTGAACGGAATTCGGTGTTCACGTGCGTCTGCGCGGCTGACAGGACCTAAAACGTGCAAATGATGAACTTTCGCTCTATGATGGTTAAACTTTGCAGTTAATCTGAGAATCATGTTCGTTTCAAACCGTGGTGCCTGGTCTGTACATATTAATGATCCCTATACTAGACATTACACTTCCTGTGATGTGACGATCACGGATGCGCACATCGCGATATCAGTGCTAAAACGATACATCGTGCAGCCCTAGTGCTGATAAATCATTTATAATAAATACTGCAATAGTTTTGATTTCATGGTAAATTTTTTTATGCTCTTTGGCTTGAAAATAACATCACCTACTCTAAACATAACCAATAACTCGGGTGACCAAGTTTAAGGGTGTTTTCAGACTTTTAGCCTGTTGACTTTTTTTTCTAAAACAGCCCCATTATGCTTTTTCAAATATTACCTTTCATGCAGGGTGTAACATAGCTGTTTGTGAATGAAAAATGACAGCAAAGTTTTAAAGACCAAAGTGCACGACAGTTAATATTATTGTCTCCTAAAAGAAAGAATTGATTCTGAACTGCCTGAAATGAGTCATCAGTGTTCCAGTCTTACTTCCTGCTCAGACCTAAGTTGGTTTGTAACAAATTGACTGAATGCCAGCCTATGGTCTTTATTGTCTGCCCACGACGTCTACTTTGACCCTCAAACACTGTAGTTGTAGTTGAGACCTAGAAGAGTTTGGTTCATGTTGTCGACATGTCGAGAAGACGCTGTTTTCAGTGCTGTGAATCCACTTTGATGCACTTCAAAAGAATGAGGACTCGCACTGGAATTGATACTGAAAAAATGACACCATCATTTGGATCACTGTGTATCAAGCGCTTAGAAAGCACTGTCAATATTTAGGACTGACAACTGCATATACTTACAGGTGTGAGTCTTGAAATGTTCTGTTCACACAGCAACTTACAGTAGAGTCTCGAATACGGTCTGTATGAATATGCAACAAGAATCAAGCCTGTATTCTCTTACCAGTAACCATAATGACAGGGACTAATAATCAAAGACACAACAAAAGTCACAGTTCATCCATCAACTCATCATTAACTGGCAGAAACTTCAATGTAAACACATGACACACACGTCCTTTGCAGTGTCTCGCGTACAACACAGCATAGAACACAAAACTGATGGGAGCCGGTCCGGTGGAGAACATTGACTGAATCAAGAACCTTCAGATGACACACAGCTCATATCTTCCTTACTGTAAGCAAAACCAAACACAAAACCCCTTAGCAGAGCGTCTCTCTCGCACTATATGACCTGACAGACAACCAGTTGTCCAGTGCGGATCTGTTCACACAGTGCGGGTTTTCAGAAAATGCGGTTGTGAGTCCTGAAAATTTACAGGTCTGAGTTTGATTATAGAATGTGGTTGTCACTCCCGTAAATAACCGTACTGTGTGTGAGCGTAACCGTATTAAGGACTCAAATACAGGACTGACAACCATATTCTGCTGCTGTGTGAACGTGGCCTCAGATATGGTAGTGGGCATTTCGTTTCCAACAGCTGCTGTAAGCGGTAGACCAATCACAATAGACTGGGTGGTCTGACCAATCAGTGCAGAAGAAAAACAAAATTAGAAACCTTTAAAATAACATATTGGGACACTTTAAATTGTTGCAATGATTGTAACATTTTAAAACAGACCAAATTTGTTTATGAGGTCGCACTGTTCACTTAATGATCAGAATATTTGTGCACGGTTTGTGTTCCAGGTTTAGCACATACCGAAATTTCTATATTTGAAGATATATGGACAACATCTTAGCTGGGTTATTGTGACATACTGTTTTTTTTATATACTTATTTCTAATTATTGGTGGGAATCAAAGCTCTGTCTGGAAAACACCTCCATTCACCTGTTTAACAGAAGAGCCATTTTCAGAGGAAGAGATGTATCTTGATCACAAATTAAAGTGAATTGATGACCCACAGATTTAGCCTCCAAAGATCTATTAAATATACTGCTTATTGTAGGGGTGTATATAGGTTGGTTCTTTGGTCTAATGGGTTGGATTGCATTCCCACCAGTTTACATTTTAAAATATATTAAAGGGGTCCTTGATTATGATTTCTCTTTTTTAACTTTAGTTTGTGTGTATTGTTGCTGTCTGGGCATAAACAACATTTGCAAAGTTATGATGCTCAAAGTTCAATGCAAAGAGAGATATTACAGAACTCTCTGTTTAAAGTGCGCGTGAACTGGAAGTTGCAAACGACTTTTCACCAGTGTTGTGACACTGAAACAGAATATTGAATAGAGGGCAGCGTTTTACTTTAGCGCTCCTCTCCATCTCTCGCTCATAGCAGACTAACAGTTGGAGGGGAGTGGTTTTACGCGTTTTAAACCTAAGCCGTCAAACTGATGTTATCAGAGAACGCCATTCCAGACCGGAAGTAACTTTTCAGATTTTGATTAAAGATTACCGCGACAAACAATTTTTTTTCTGTGTTTTAACTTGCACGGGTTAATTGTTTACCACAAGACTAGTAATATGCACCAACAAAGTAAATAGGGTCGATTTTGATTTCATGCCGACTTTAAGGACTACAACAAACGGCTGGTAAGGACTACAACGAGCTTCTTCCCGGTTTGGTGACATCACAGACCCCAAAATTTACATAAACTCTGCCCCCAAGAACACGCAACAAAGAGGGTGGGACCATGTTGGACTGCTTTAGAGAGGAGGAAGAGTTGTTGTAGTAGAGTGTTGTTACCATGCCGTCATTTTACGCCGGATTCAACGCTGGATTTGCACAAAAGATTAACATGACTGCACATGCTAGTCGATGAGTTGAATCAACTTCACAGCAACTACATAAATTTATCCACTAACCATTCAGAAACGTCTAGTTGCATTCTAAAAGTTGTAACTTCTTCCAGAGTCTCTCCATCAGTGTTTGACTCCGGTTTGAACAATGTAAGGCTGAACACCGTTACTGACAATCCTCATTTTGGCTGCGTGAGATTCTCCAGTTTTGTTGTTGTTGAGCAACCGAAGCGTGAGCTGTTAAAGCTCCGCCCTCTTCTGGAAAGTGGGCCGGGAGCAGCAGCTCATTTGTATGTAAGCTATAATAAATGATCTGTGGGGTATTTTAGGCTACAACTTCACAGACACATTCTGGGGACACCAGAGACTTATATTACATCTTGTAAAAGGGGCATTATAGGTCCCTTTAAAACAGAAAACAGTTATTTTAAAATCTAATAATATTTCACTTTATTTTGATCAAATAAATGCAACCTAAGTGAGCATAAGAGATTTTTTCAAAAACATAAAATCCTCTGAATGGTAGTGTTCGTTATACGGGGAAAAAAGTGACTGTAAACTCTACAGGCTTGTATAACTGGGTTACACAATCCCACAAACAAACAGAGTTCTAAAGTCTCTGTTGCTCGTGTGATGCCATCCACTGGATGTCAAGTAGCAGCTGATTACCACATGCTGCACTGCATAATTACATGTCTTTGATTATATCTTCAAACAGAATGAGTTCTAAAGGATTTGTTTTTCCTGCATGATGATGATGTGTGTACACTATGTTGACCTCTTTTCTGTGGGATAAAGGGAAGCAAACTTAGATAATGCTTTTGATCAGGTAAGATAAATACTGTGCTTCTGCAGCAATATTACTTTTCACTTGTATTACATTCTATTTTTCTATTATTCTAATTTCAGAGAACAGATAATTTCTAATAATTTGTGTTATGAATTGATAACGAACAGTTGATATACTGTTATCTTTATTGAAGTTAAATAAATGCTTCTTCATGCTGAACTAATGATCTTGTTTTGTGAACTTCAGTAGTTTCTAGTGTGTACACATGAAAGAGTATGTGTGAGTGTGTGTGTCCTGGCCTTGTTTTGTTGAGACACTAAATATTATTCACTGGAATGGTGTCATCTACAGTCACCCTAGTTGTGTCCTCCGCAGCCAATAGTTTGTCTTATATTGAGGCAGTTGTGACTCTGATTCTCCTATACTTCTCTGTAACTAAGCAATTTTCATCACACATTGATCGGTTAGAATTCATGTGTGCATTCGAGTAGAAGGAAAACCCTCCAAGTTTCACAGAAGGCGCTGTTTCCTGGGTAATCGACTGCAAACGAAAAATGGGAGCGACACACTCCAAATCCTTAAAAGAGACTGTAGAAATGCTGTTAAACATTTAATGATTCATCTGCCTTCTCACACACACACATACTCTCAGATCTCATGCATACACACACAGGCTGCAGTTGCCATTTACTCAGCAAGAGCTTGATTAATTTTTGATTACAAAAAAAAAAAAAAAAAAGCAACAAAAGGACAAAATGTTTCATGTCCACGTTTTATCAAATTACAGTATTGCTGGCCTACAGAAACACATGAAAGAGTCATTTAGAGTTGTTTTTTTGGGATTGTAACGATATCTGATATTTCATTCAGAAGTAGTTCAGTTCTTAAATTGCACACATCAGTTTGCAACCCATTTTCTTAAGAAACAGAATACCATCCATCCATCCATCCATCGTTATATCTAACATTCCATCCATTCATCCATCGTTATATCTAACATTCCATCCATCCATCGTTATATCTAACATTCCATCCATTCATCCATCCATCGTTATATCTAACATTCCATCCATTCATCCATCTATTGTTATATCTAACCTTCCATCTATCCATCCATCCATCCATCCATCCATTGTTATATCTAACATTCCATCTATCCATCCATTGGTACATCTAACATTCCTTCCATCCATCCATCCATCCATCCATCCATCCATCTATCCATTGGTACATCTAACATTCCATCCATTCATCCATCCATTGTTATATCTAACATTCCATCTATCCATCCATTGGTACATCTAACACTCCATCCATCCATCCATCCATCCATCCATCCATTGTTATATCTAACATTCCATCCATCCATCCATCCATCCATCCATCCATCCATCCATTGTTATATCTAACATTCCATCCATCCATCCATCCATCCATACATTGTTATATCTAGCATTCCATCCATCCATCCATACATTGTTATATCTAGCATTCCATCCATCCATCCATCCATCCATCCATACATTGTTATATCTAGCATTCCATCCATCCATCCATCCATTGTTATATCTAACATTCCATCCATCCATCCATCCATACATTATTATATCTAACATTCCCTCCATCCATCCATCCATCGGTATATCTAACATTCCATCTATCCATCCATCCATCCATCCATCAATCGTTATATCTAACATTCCATCCATCCATCGGTATATCAAACATTCCATCCATCCATCCATCCATCCATCCATCCATCCATCCATCCATCCATCCATCCATACATTGTTATATCTAGCATTCCATCCATCCATCAATCATTATATCTAACATTCCATCCATCCATCCATCCATCCATCCATCCATCCATCCATCCATCCATCCATCCATCCATCCATCCATCCATCCATCCATCCATCCATCCATCCATCCATCCATCCATCCATCCATTGGTATATCTAACATTCCATCCATCCATCCATCCATCCATCCATCCATCGGTATATCTAACATTCCCTCCATCCATCCACCTATCGGTATACCTAACATTCCATCCATCCATCCATCCATCCATCCATCCATCCATCCATCCATCCATCCATCCATCCATTGGTATATCTAACATTCCATCCATCCATCCATCCATCCATCCATTGGTATATCTAACATTCCATCCATCCATCCATCCATCCATCCATCCATCCATCCATCCATCCATCCATCATTATATCTAACATTCCATCCATCCATCCATCCATCCATCCATCCATCCATCCATCCATCCATCCATCCATCCATCCATCCATCCATCCATCCATCCATCCATCCATCCATCCAATTTTTTAAAGTCAATGTCAGGGTGATACAACTGTCTTAATATCATAATGAAGAAAAAAGTATAGAAAACCTTATTAAATACGGTAGTTACAGTAGGCAGAATATTGTGCTGTTATTTCTTGGAATTAAAAAAATGCTTCACTATTTATTAATGTCTGAAACATTTCTTTCTGTTGAATTAAAGTTATGTGGAGTGACCAACATGCACAATAAAAAACATAAAACAGGAAATCAGATCATAGTGAGGATTTTTATGACAAGGCAAGGTTAATGTGGTGTGACTCCCTAAAAACTTAATGATTTTAATAATTCATGATTTTTTGTAAAAAATACTTTTCATTTTAAAAGCTAGATAATAATAATAATAATAACAATTGAAAAACATTCACATGCATTTATATTTTTATTGGTTGCACCACATGACATTGTGGTGCTTGACATCATTATATTAAAACTTTTATATTGAAATTTTCTTGAAATTTTAAGATTTACTTTTTTTTTTTTTTTTTTTTTTGTCATTGACAGCATACGGTTTGAAATAGGTTATTTTTGTGCTATTAGGTTTTGATGGATAAAAACGTCCTGGTACTGTAGTCTGAATGTGATTTATTTATTTGTATTTGAGCTGTTTTTAGTTTTCTTTTTCCTTTTAGCCAAAAGTCAGAACAGTATTAGAGGATGAGGAAAAATCCAAAAGCTGGGGTCAAGGGAAGTACTGCTGCAGCACACGAACAAATGAGTAATGACCATCTGATGGGGCAGCCGCTCTATTTGACGTCACCATTAACCAGAGTGAGATGAGGGTGAGCGAGGGGGAGGATAAGAGAAAGACGAGGAAAAGAGGATCTCTCCTGATTTGACGTCACCATTTACCAAGGTACAGGAGAGTGTGATGGATGAGAGAGAGAGATGGAGGGAGCACAGGTAATAGTGGGAGGGAGAGAGAGTTGATGTGTGGCTTTGTCTGCAGTAGCAGAAGGCTGGTGAAATGGACTGTGATATTGGCTTTTAATTTTCCCTCTGCCTTCAGCAGAAAGAACAGAA
Source organism: Elopichthys bambusa (assembly GCA_037101425.1). NCBI lineage: Eukaryota > Metazoa > Chordata > Actinopteri > Cypriniformes > Xenocyprididae > Elopichthys > Elopichthys bambusa. Next base: position 3,995,850 of record CM074445.1, on the reverse strand, counting down.
CAGGAGAAGGAGAGAAGCACTAGAGGAGAGCAGTTGGGAGGAGAATGAGGAAATTCGCATTGCTTTACTGAAAAATACATAATCACTGCCGTTGCACCTAGTAGTTTCAAATATTTGAATAATGAAGTCACCTATTTATGTATTTATAAAGCAATTTATAAATCAATCAGTCAAGGTGCGATCACATTTACTGTTGCTTGGCAAAATTTTACGAATGGGAATTGGAAATATAAAACTTCCAGTTTTGAAATAATTTCCCTGTGTGAATTTCACTTTGGGTACAAGTTCGAACTTTGACACAAATTTGCAGTGCCGACCAATAAAAAGTCTCTCTGGCAGTAACCTCTGCGTGGGCGGAGCTTCATGACTTCACAAAGATCTACAATGAACGAAGCACTCATTCTGGTGCCGTCTACTCAGTTTTGTATAACACTTCACTTCAGTATTGTTAAATGATCTGTAAAAACGAGGCTGTTTGGAAAGCAGTTATTTAGGGTTGGTTCACTTGCTAGCCGGATGGATGTTTGGAACAGTTTATTTCATTGTCATTATTCCTATATCATTAATCATTATTTCTCACATCCAGTCCTGCTTTCTTTCACAACAGTAAATCTGTCCTTATCTTAAAGCTATAAATGTGTGCTGACACAATAATCTTCAAATAGAAAACATAGACCAAGTTTAATCCAGTTATGATTCATCTTAGCTGCCAAAAGGGTGTGTCTGTATACAGTGCTATAAATGTAAGAAAAACAAAATTATTATTGCTGCTCTTCAATTATAATTGATGCATTACTTTAAAGGGGTCATGAACTGTGTTGTTTTATTGTTTTGTAATGTTTCCTGGGCTGTACTTATAATGTTAGTATGTTTTTTACATCAAAAAATGTCATAAATTAGAAATAAAAGACATATTCCTACCCTAATTTTAGCCTTCTGATTTGAACGCTCCGTTTTAAGGGGCGTGTCTGCTGTGAGACTTCAGTGTAAACGCCCACTGCTGTGATTGGCTAACATCTTTGCATATGCATAGATGCAAACACCTCACCTTTCAGTGACAACTCACCTTTTTGAGATCAAAATAGGTCACCTATGGGATTTGCATAGATCCAATGAGAAAGAAAAATGTTGCAACAATATGTTAATTTTTTTTTCCGGACATATAAAGTAATAAAAAAATAGATTAAAAAAACTCTTAAAGTAACTACAAATGAGCATGTAAAGCAAATGTCTTTAATTATTTTGTGTGGGAGACCATATTAAAGCAGCTTAAGATAAGCTGGTTTAAGATTTTTTTCTTTAAAAGGGTTTTCTGTGTTTTGAAACCATATTTTATTCAATAAAATATGTTTTCATAGTTTGTGTTGTTCCTTGCAAAGTCATCCCAAAATGAATCCCCATTATTTCTAGGGTGTTTGCAAACTTTTATACACACTCTTTATTGGATAGTGTATAGTCAGCTGGTTATTATCACAAAGTAAACCCCAATTTATGACACTGATGAAGAAATGAGTCTCGTTGCAATAATGACTGGATGACTGAATGTCACTATATCACCTATTACATAATTACTTAACAAATAACAATACGTGACAAATGTTCATTTGAAACTGATATGAGAAACATGAATCTAGTCATGTAATGACTATGAAATCAGTTACCTGGGACAGTGGTCAATTATACAACATTCATTATTCAGAATCCTGTTAAAATAAGTAAATGACTACAATGAAGGATCATGTGAGCCAACTGGTTACTAATGGAAATGATAAAAAACAATGCATTGCATTAGTGTAGTCCAGTACATCTGACATGATTTATGAGAGTTTACTTATTTGCTAAGTGTGTGAGTATGTATTATGTGCCCCAAGAGTATTGATATAATACACATAACCATTAAGTTATACAATAGACTACCAGTTGTGTTTAAAATGTGTGTGTAATGCAGAATGGCACTGCAAATGTTGTCATCCAGTAATGTTTGGTTCTAGGTCACTAAACAAATAAGCAAATGCTGCATAAAAGCAATTCTGTCACAATGTGTCTGTACATGTTTGTAATGATAGCAAGGAATGCGCTAATAGAGCATGAAGTGGCATGTGACATTTAGCGATCCGGTGATTCAGACATGGAATGTTCTGTCGTAGTTGCACGCCACATATACAACCTCAGGATTTGAGTTCTTCACCTGTAATGACACCGCCAAGTCACCAGGGAGTCCAGCAAGCACTCCATTGTCATGGTAACAGCCTTGGTGCTAAAAATAGTGTGGCTTTATGGCAATCACATGGCCCTTAGGGATATCTGAGAGGTGGATGGGGTCAGTCCAGAGGGTGCTGGAGCTCCATGGCCCATTTATGACACATGGAGAGAAAATAATAACAAAAGATAGATATTAACCTTCTTTGCTTTTGCTCATGGATAAAAAAGAAGAGTGCTGCCCACTGAGAAAATCATTTTAGAAGAAAGAAATATGGTTTCTAGATAAGGCTTTCTGATTCCAAAATTTTTCAGATTTCTGGAATCGATTTTGATTCTTTTTTTGTTTTGAGATCAGAGGAACATGCCGTGACCTAATCTTGCCGTGACTTCATGATGTGAAGGCTTACCTCCTTTTAAACTTCCTTAGTATTCATTAAATATTATTAGTAGAGCTGCATGATTCTGGATAAATTGAGATTCACGATTTTTTTGTTTTTTCAAATCGAGAATGCAATTCTCCCACGATTCTGAAAAAAAAAACTAAATAAAATAACGAAATTTATTAGAGGTTCTGACAAAATATTAATTGGTGCAGTCTATTTAAAAATCTTTAATTAATTAGAATTAATTATTTAAATGGTTTGAATGATTGATTCAATAACTCACTCATAAAGACTTTACTTGTTTCTTTACTGGATGAATCAGTGTTTTGAATGAATCTCTTGAATGAATGATTCAATGACTCACTCATAAATACTTCATTTGTTTCATTACTGGATGAATCAGAGTTTTTGAACAAATCTCTTAATAAATGATTCAATGACAAATACATTTTTAACAGTCACTTGTCGCCACCTACTGGTGTAACGATGTAATCAATACAATCGTTATTTGAAATTAAAAGTTTAAGTAAGCAGAACTGGCTCATACATTATTTTTGTATTCATACATTTTAATTGCTCTTCATTGCTTGAAATATTTGAGTAAGCTAATTCATACATTTAACTTAAAATATCATGTAATCCCAACTTAAATATTTTTAGTATTGGAAACATGGCTGGCTTTAACTAGCTAATTCAATGAATGTTAACTTGCTAATTGGTAACAGTGTTTTGATAGCATTAGCATAGCATGGCAATTTGCTAAATGAGTACAGCAATATAATATAACATTTAACATATATCTGTTCTTAAAGGGTTAGTTCACCCAATAATGTCATTTATTACTCACCCTCATGCCATTCCACACCTGTAAGACCTTCGTTCATCTTCGGAACACAAATTAAAATATTTTTGTTGAAATCCGATGGATTTCTGCATTGCGAGCAATGACATTTCCTCTCTCAAGATCCATTAATGTACTAAAAACATACTTAAATCAGTTGTGAGTAGAGTTAAGTCACCTTTGAAATGTGAGTTACTGTTTTGAAATCGGCCATCATAATTCATTATTTTGTTTCTCGTCGCTTTATAATATTAATATTGAACTACTGTACTCACATGAACTGATTTAAATATGTTTTTAGTACATTAATGGATCTTGAGAGAGTAAATGTCATTGCTGGCTATGCAGGCCTCACTGAGCCATCGGATTTCAACAGAAATATCTTAATTTGCGTTCCGTAGATTAACGAAAGTCTTACGGGTTTGGAACAGCATGAGGGTGAGTAATAAATGACATTATTTTCATTTTTGGGTGAACTAACCTTTTAAAACAAGCTCATGCTCCACTTGTCACCATGTTGGTAACCCCCCAAAAAACCCAACATAACAGAAACTCTTCTAAATTAGTTTAGCAAAACATTAAATGCTACTAAATCTCCCACTTAACATTAATCTTGTACCAAAAAAACAAAACAAACAAACAAAAAAACATTATATAACACTTCATTTTAGCATTTACTCTCCCTTTCGATTGTCATGGCAAAGCATGCTGGGAAATAGAAATCCCAGCCCAGTTTTAGTTAAATTAAAGTTTGTCTAAATTAAAAGTTCATAAAACTCAAAACAATGAAACAATTCAGATTACTTAAAATGTGTCAGTTTTGTGAACTCAAAAAAAAAAAAAAAGTTCTAAATACTCATAAAAGTTAATTTGATTGAACTAATTTAAGTTTAGTCTACTCAAACTCATTAATTATTTTGAGCATTAGAGTTTACAGTGTAGACATCAGTGTTTATATCTGAACTATAAACTTTTAACCCAGTATTTCTGTGATAATTTGAATGTTTGTAACAGAAATAACGATACAAGACTGTTTGTGAAGCTGTTTCACACCTCTAGTGTTCATGATAATGGCTCTCTCTGGATCAGCAGCAGCGTAAACACAGATCCTAATGTTTGCAGTGATTTTGTCAAAGATTTAATAGACACAGGAGAATCGTCATATAGGAATAAGACTGCATAGGTGTTTTAATTGAAATTGTGATCTTTTAACGATTAATCGTGCAGCTGTAATTATCAGCATTTATTATCTCTTCATATAGTCTGGAGCGGCTCTCAAAATCTTCCATTGTGGACAACAGAACTTTAATGTAGAAAACTTGACGTAAGCTAATCGTTATTTGTCAGTTGTATGCTATAAAGGATCACAGAATGAAACCGTGACAACAAACTTAAGTGAATGAAAGGCAAAATTAAGCAATAGGCCTATGCGTTCATACATTTTAATGTTTTAGCATTACAAATCATGGCATTGACTTGTTTGAAATGCGCATGCAACAACGTCATATGCGCATTAACATAAAACAATGGCCGTAAGCGTTCATTCAAACCAATTAATTCGATCCTGCGGAAATGAATCAGAATTCCCATCACTATCAGCGGACAATTGAGAGGCGAATTAATGATTAGCTCTATTGAACTGAAAAAAGCTTTTAAAGAGGAGTTGTTTTTGATTGAATCGATTCCAACCTTTGAGATGAATTCTCGATTCCTAACACCTTGGAATCGAGGAATTAATTATCAACTCACAGCTCTATTTTCAAAGAGTGGTATCAGGTTCTGATCATTATGGCTTCATTTGCTCTTTGTTTTAAGGCCATTAGAGTTTAGAGTCCTGCTTTAACCTGGTACAAGTTAAATACATTGTCTTCAAAAAATCAGCATGTTGGCGTTCTTAACAAATAGGGCTGTGGTTGATGCAGGTTCAAGTCAGGCTGTGATGCAAGTGTACAAGAAGCACCACATGTGCTTGTCACATATAAACAGCTGGCAGTTCACAGAAAACCAGGTTTGAATCTACACCATGTTGTGATCCCATTTTCCTTGAACTTCAGTATCTTTTTTTCCCCCACAGAAAGCCCATAAATATAATTTGTCATCAGAGTAAACTAGGGTTGTCAAAAGTTGTGACTTTGGTACCAAGTCGTTACTGAAATGTAACGATACCAGCATTTCCCCCTAGCATTTTGAGCGTTGAACGGATTCATAAACACCTCTGATTGGCCATTGTGTTCACGCGATCAACAGATATGTCTGTGATATGGCTACAATGATTAGCGCTTCAAAAACATGTTGTAAATAAAGCGTTTCAAAGCAGTGGATCCCTAATATAGCCACTGATAGATGCCTGCTTTCAAACGCTCTCGCGTGTATATGTGTAAGCGCTATGTGAAGAGCGTCACAGATGTCTATTTACAACATGTTTTTGAAGCGTTGATCATTGTAGCCAATCAGACATATCTGATGAGTGTGCCAATTAGCCAATCAGAGGTTTTTAGGAATCCAAAATGCTAGGGGGAAATGCTGGTATCGTCACATTTTTTTTAAATTTCTTGGTACGCAAGTCAGTACTTTTGACAACCCTAGAATAAACCAGTACTTTTCAATGACTTTGATGGGTGAAAGATGCTTGTTTGCATTCAAATGGTGTAGTTACAACGCCTGCCAACAGGGGCTAACAAGGCCATGCTAACCAGCCGAACCATGACCCCTTGATCAAAACGCGTAACTCATAAAGTAGAGTGTGACAAGAGCAGTTGAGAGTGTGTGTGAGATACTGCAGAATGTGAGTGACACGCGTAGATAGAGCAGCAGGCTCTGAAACCCATTTTACAGATAGGGCTCTTGGCACCGTCCAGTGGGATAGGCGCACACTTCAAAGCATAATAAATTACAAAACGAATTATCACAACTGAGGGTAAGCCGAATACAACTGTCTTCTCCGTTTTTACTGCTCTGTCTCCATGGTCACAGTGACTGCAGTGAGAAGTGCTTTGTCAGTAGACGTGGCAGAGAGGAAGGTGATAGTAAGGTCTGCTTTAAGAGGATTCCTTCCAGTTTTCTCCCTCACTTTCTCATTTAGCTCCTACATACACTATCTATATTTTAGGGTTTGCACTAACAAGTTTTTTGATTGTCAATTAATCGGTTTGATTTTTTTGGATTGTGTGGACAGTCCTAATTTTGCCTGATTTGTCCTTTAAATGATGTTCAAATCGAAGTCTATAATATATGCTATACATTTTGTAACATATAAGCTTTTGGGTTACACTTTATTTTACAGTATGCGTTCTTACAGTGTTCTTACAGTGGACTTACCCAAGAAAGTACTGGTAATATAAGACAACTACATGGGTTAAGGTTAGGTTTAGGGGTAGGTTCAGGGTTAGTACCTAGTTATAACTCTTTTATTGTAATTGCTATAATATGTACATAGTATGTACACTGCCGTTCATAATTTTGGGATCAGTAAGATTTTTTATGCTTTTAAAAGTTTCTTATGCTCATCAAGGCTTTATTTATTTGATTAAAAATACAAAACAATAATATTTTAAAATATTATTACAATTTAAAATAACTGTTTTCTATTTGAAAATATTCTGTTCTATTTTGTTTTGTTTTTTTCTTTTGGTTTGGTTCGTTTCCACTGGAAATGTACATTGTTGGCCCATTTACTCTTTCCTTGTGTTTCAGATTTTCAAAGGTGTTTTTGTTTTTTGTTTTGTTTTCCTTTGCTTTGTTTTGCTTCCACTGGAACTGTTCTCAACAAATGTTTCAGATAGAATTTTCAAAGGTGAATTTTCTTTCAACTCTTGAACTTGAGTCTCAACACTTGTGTTTCTGATGTACTTTTTAATTATAATCAAATTAATTTTAATTTTAATTTTTAATGAAGTTATTGTTTTGCAGATAATAATTATTATTTAAATAATTGCACTTCCTTTCTGTTGTGACCTGTAGGTCTATTTGAACAATTTCTAATTGTTTGCTTTGCAAAATGGAAATTACACTACATACACTATCTATATTTTGTTGGCCCATTCACTCTTTCCTTGTGTTTCAGATTTTCAAAGGTGTTTTTGTTTTGTTTTGTAAGATTTTTTATGCTTTTAAAAGTTTCTTATGCTCATCAAGGCTTTATTTATTTGATTAAAAATACAAAACAATAATATTTTGAAATATTATTACAATTTAAAATAACTGTTTTCTATTTGAAAATATTCTGTTCTGTTTTGTTTTTTTTCTTTTGGTTTGGTTCGTTTCCACTGGAAATGTACATTGTTGGCCCATTCACTCTTTCCTTGTGTTTCAGATTTTCAATGGAGTTTTTGTTTTTTGTTTTGTTTTCCTTTGCTTTGTTTTGCTTCCACTGGAACTGTTCTCAACAAATGTTTCAGATAGAATTTTCAAAGGTGAATTTTCTTTCAACTCTTGAACTTGAGTTTCTGATGTACTTTTTAATTATAATCAAATTAATTTTAATTTTTAATGAAGTTATTGTTTTGCAGATAATAATTATTATTTAAATAATTGCACTTCCTTTCTGTTGTGACCTGTAGGTCTATTTGAACAATTTCTAATTGTTTGCTTTGCAAAGTGGAAATTACACTACATACACTATCTATATTTTAGGGTTTGCACTAACAAGTTTTTTGATTGTCAATTAATCGGTTTGATTTTTTTTTTTGGGATTGTGTGGACAGTCCTAATTTTGCCTGATTTGTCCTTTAAATGATGTTCAAATCGAAGTCTATAATATATGTTATACATTTTGTAACATATAAGCTTTTGGGTTACACTTTATTTTACAGTATGCGTTCTTACAGTGGACTTACCCAAGAAAGTACTGGTAATATAAGACAACTACATGTCTTGTTTTTACTTGTTTTGCTTCCACTGGAACCATTCTCAACAAATGTTTCAGATAGAATTTTCAAAGGTGAATTTTCTTTCAACTCTTGAACTTGAGTTTCTGATGTACTTTTTAATTATAATCAAATTAATTTTAATTTTTAATGAAGTTATTGTTTTGCAGAGAATCATTTTTATTTAAATAATTGCACTTCCTTTCTGTTGTGACCTGTAGGTCTATTTGAACAATTTCTAATTGTTTGCTTTGCAAAATGGAAATTTGGAAGTTTTGATGTAAAGAGGCTCAAAGTTATGACTAAAGCACTACTAAATATTCTTACGTTGAACCATTAAACTTAGTTGAAGCATAATAAGCTAAATATTTACAGAAGCCTCCGATCAGGAGTACTAGTTGGAAAAAATAGCAGACAAACTGAACTGCATCAGTAAGCTTGTTTTACCCGACAGTCTTCAATCCTTTAGACATGTATGATGCTGCTGACATTTACACTAGCTTACATTTTGAGAAAGAGAACATTATGTGAATAAGTTATTTTGTTATTTTGTTAGTAGCTCTTCAACACGAACCCAGTCTACCGTGTGCCTCTGTGTGCATCGGTCTATTTTGTGCATGTCAAATGAAAAATAAATGTATTTTCTTTTTCTTTTTTTTTTTTGTATCAGCATTTGTTGATCCTTATTCATTTCAAATACAGTTTCTGAATGTTATTTACATTTATAAATAGCCTACCCATAATGTTATTCATGATTAAGTAACATCGTATTTAATGGAAACGTGAGGCAAAAGAAATTAGAATGAAGGATAAACTGAAATTCAAACTGAAATGGTTTGTTGCATCCTTAGTTTCTACAATTTCGTTGCGTAGACTTACTTGAACCTACTTTCTTTCCCCTTTCATTTGTCTTACCACAACCCCCAGAGGTCTCCTTGTATTCTACCCTCAGTCTCATTCAGGTGAGAAGTGTTTTGGTGCTCCTTTGTAACCCCTCTATCAGTGTTGACTCTCTCTCTTTCTTTCTCTCCCATCGTAGGAAATGATTGAGTGCATGTAGAATGCTGACATCAGATAACGTTCACATTGGCAGTCCATGTGTGACTGCGTCTAGATTTGCATATCATTTGGAATTCAATAAACCAAATGGACCCGTGCCCACACTGACAATAAAAGGGGCCATAAATATTATAATACTACTAGTCCTGACTGATTGGTGTGGAGATGGCTGGCAGGTCCGATTTCACTACGAAAGGCCCTTAATCGTTTAATTGATTGTTTTTGTGTGGTTATTTATCTTATCCGCTCTGCCAGGAAGTGACATCAGTCTATTTCCTGTTTAGATGATGTTTCTGTCAGTTTGTGACCTCAATCTCTAGTGTTAAATTGGGGAAGGGATCAGCTTCCCACTATGAGCACAGCTTGAACTCCAAATCTATTTGTGCCAAAAAACATATTCAAACCAGATGCTGATACAGTCCTGCTACATTGAATAATAAATAAGATGCGGTAGAGGTGCCACTCATTAGTGTGTTTTAATTTTGCTGTGATATTGTCAAGTTCTTCCCCTCTGTTGCTTCTACTCAAGATTATTTTCATGACAGGACAGAGCGTTTTCAATTACAGCGTTCATGGCGTGCAACAGTGGGCCTGCAATCCAATAGCGTTACTTTTATTATTTGCTAACATTTCTAATTTCACACTTGTTAAATTTTCATGTAAAAGCCCTTTTAAGAGAGAAGCATCAAGAGAGCGTTATGTCATTTCAAATCTCCAGAGGGACTAAGTCTTAGGGGCTTGGGATTTGTAATGGGGTGCTTGTCAGGGTTTGAGGGTGAAACAGGGTGCTGGCTTGGACCAGAGATAAATTGTAGCTTGCTCAGAAACTTAGGACACGCATACTTATCAGGGCCAAGCACCGAAGGTGCATAGGCCCTATTGTTATTTTAAGTTTTCTTTATTCTTTTTCTTCCTCCCCAATGAGTGTCTATGACAGCCATATCAATGGTACATAGGAAAATTCTAAAAATTGGCACACTTGTAGTTGTGGTGCTGAATAGTCATCTGACCAACTTTAGGGTCTCTAAGACCAAATCTATAGCGCCAACACCAGTTAAAAAATTCACTTTTATTTATAACTTTTTAACCCTTTGATCTAGAAAAATTAAACGTATTATACCTGATTCCTCTCTTCATGCTCATCAAATTCAACATCTTACATTAGGACTAAAGTAGTGGTCACTTTGTACAGTACGATATTCAGATTTTTCACCACTCCTCCTTCAAATTTTGTCTAATTCTTCCTAAAATTGATGATCAGATGATTTTTGGACCAAGAAATAGCTGAACATATATATATATATATATATATATATTTTTTTTTTTTTGTATTCATCTTTGTTCAAAAGTTATGATGTTGTAAACTTAACAATGTTGACCCAAAATTGGTTCAGATGCTGTATCTCAGCCAAACTTTGTTCCATCGAAACAAAACTCAATACATTTAGGCTGAATGCCAAATGGCACACTTCTATGCACTTTCGGTCCCATTTGTCAATTTTAGGTTTCAGAAGGGTACTCACGAGCGCCCCCTTTGCGGCCGATATGGGCCTTGATGCGCACTTCTGCTGAGCCCGCACTAGTGTGAGCTCCGTGGCAGACTTCTTTCCTACAGTCAAAGCGGCATTACGTCACGAAAGTGCAGACTCGTAGGAAGGCCGCGAGTGTTTAGGGTGCCATTTGGGATTCAGCCTTAATCTGAACCATGATCTGAGGGTCCATGCCAAATTTGGGAACAGCACCACCTACAGGTCATGAGATCTGAAAAATGTTTTTTTTGTTCATAGCATTTGAATAGTTTGTCAGAAAATCATGATCTTGGTGTCTATGGATTCACTGTTTCATGCCGAATCCGTAGATACTTATTTCTGGACAATGTTCAAATGTCATAGAACATTGATGTGATGTCATAGTCCAGTTCAGTTCAGATCTCATCCAATAGCGTCAGTGCAGTCAAATCATTAACATTGTTAAATATTACGTTAAATTCTCATCTGAACTACTGAACCTCGGCTGAACATCATGTCGTCCGAGTGGCGCATACTAACTGTACTAATGTCTCTTCCTCTTGGATTAGAAATGTGTTTTTTGTTCATTCTTTGTTTATTCTCATGGTTCATTCTCACCCATACTTCTGAACCTATCTGGTTTTTATGTACATTTTGTTTTTTCCCCTTCTCTTTATGTTCTTCTGGCTCCGCACTGCTATTAGTGTACCTTCTGTGCTTGGCCCTGCATCGCTGCTGACTGCTATCAAGTCAAGTCATCTTCATTTATATAGCGCTTTTCACAATACATGTTGTTTCAAAGCAGCTTCACAGTGACAATAGGAAAATTATTATCTAGCTAAAGTTCAGTTGTAAAAATTAAGTTGAAGCTCTATTTCTATACTTCTTTATAATTGCTATTTTACACATTTTACAATTATAGTAAAGTTGGCATACTATGGAATAACACATTGGAAGTATGGGAGTTATGAAGTAACCAAAAATGTTTAATGTTTTGTTAGGACCAGTAGTGGCTACCTTCCTGCAGACTTCAGTTCCAATCATGCGCCAACACACTTACCTGTTATTTTCAAGTAATCTTGAACACCTTGATTAGGTGGTTCAAGGGTGTTTGTTTAGCATTGGAGCTAAACTCTGCAGGATACTAGCCCTCGAGGAGCAGGGTCTAGACACACTGGGCATTCTCCTAAACGCCCGGGTATGCTTAATTTTCTTTATTCTGCTTTGTCTTGCACATAGTTGTGTCCGTACATCTTCCAAAGTATACTCAACTGTGGATAGACACATTTGTATCGCTCTTTCCGCAGTCGTCTTCGACTACTGTACAAAAATGACAAAAATTAGGCTGCACGACACCCAAAGTATACTTTGGGCTTAACCTAACTTCAGGAGGTATCCACCCATAAGTCCCACCTCTTGCATCAGGATTTGCTAATAGGAGCTGCTTGTGTCTGTGATTGGACAGTTGAGGTAGCAACCATAGTAATCAGAGAAACATCACAGCATGAATGTAGCAGAGGAGCTAATGGGGCTTCCCTGTAGAATATTAACACACCAGCTATAACAGTAACATTGTAAGATTCAAACATTTTGACGTTTCTTTAACCAGTTATACTTGAATTGTTTTTGCCATTACCCAAAACATCGTAGAACCAACATGAAGAACATTTAAAAAATAAATAAAATAAATAAATAAAAATAAATGAATTAAAAATAGAGATGCACCGATCGATCAGCCAGGGATCGGAATTGACTGATTTTCCTCATGATCGGCCCGGATCGGTGATCGGCCGATCAGTCTCACTTCTTACCGATTCCGAGCCGATCTGTTTTGTTACCAGCGGCACAGGCAATAACGTTTTTTTTTTTTTGTAATACACATTATTACAAAACTACATATTTAGCATTTTCATCTCAGATACACTGTTAACTTCAGGAAGTATTTTTAGATTATTTATTACTTTGCTTTTGTATAATGATAAAAAACATTTTAGGAAAGAAGTCCCTCAAGAGCAGAGGTGGGGAACGTTGATCCTAGAGGGCGATTACTAAAGTTACAGGCAGGTGAGTGTTTTTTTTTTTAGAGCTAAACTCTGCAGGACAATGGCCCTCCAGGATCAACGTTCCCCACCCCTGCTCAAGAGGATCAACCTTGGTGTCAAAAGTTTGAAAACTCCTAATTTAGGCAATATTTTAAAAAGGTGGCTGCTAAGCTGGAGTGGAGATCGGTTGAATTGGGTGCTTTAGTTGGAGAGGAGTTTTGTCTAGCAATTTTGGGATGAGTTGTGATCTAGACTAAAAAGGAGATGAGTTCAAGGAAGAACTCATCTTAGGAAGGTATTGGGACATTATTATTCATATGGACAGTTTGATTATGATTGAACTCATAAAACTTTAAATCAATTCCCCAGTGGATGTGCTTGGGTCTGATTAATCAGATGAATGGCTTGGAGATGGTATGAGTCACCCTGTTTCAAATTAAAACCCAAATAGACACTCTCACACTTATCTAGTCTAGATCTCAGTGAGCCACCAGTTCTTCCACCCATCTGAAAACATGACACACTCACTTCCTGTCTGATGAGTCGAGGCTAACACCAGTGCCCGGTGTCTTTCCCTCATCAGGATGACAAATAGCTGTGAGATGATGATTTCACATATCTCTTTCCTGTATATAAATGCATATTTCTGTGCCAGTGCAGTCTGTGACAGGGAAGGCAGGGCTCAGTATCACACCTTCAGCTACAGAAATGAATGTTGAGTGTAGTAGAGCTGTCATAATTATTACGTTGATAAGGAATGTCAACATTCCAGTGGAATGAAAAATGTTAGCTATTTGGCAAAAACAATGCAAACCATTACTGTTTTACTGTATTTTTTGACCAAATAAATGCAGCCTTAGTGAGCATATAAGAGACTTATATGAACATTAAAAAAAAAAAAAAAAAATACCAACCCAAATTTTTTTTGCGGTATGTGTATACATATGTATAACTTTACCTTTTGTCACATTACACGCTGGAAAATAAAATAAATGAAGTCGGTAACTTTTTTGAGTGGTATGTACACATTATAACCCTTATCATCAAAGTGAAAATAACATTTTAAAACATTCTGGAGGATTATAAAAAATTAATTAGTGAAATACCTTGTTTGGTAAAGTGATCAGCCCCTTAGTATATCATTATAAACTTGCTCAGGTGCAGCCAATCAACTTCAAGATCAAAATGATTACTTCAGAATAAATCCAGCTGTTTCTTGAAGATTCCACTGTTAGTAGTGCATGGTACTGCAAGTAATTCACCATGGTTGGGAAAGTGCTTTCAAAAAGCCTCCAGGATAAAGTAGAAAGGCACAAGTTAGGAGAAGGCTACAAAAACTTTTCAAAGACTTTAGCTATCCATTTGAGTACTCTTCAGGGCATCATTAAGAAATGGAACGTGTATGGTACCACCAACACATTGCCTAGATCAGGCTGTTCGTCCAAACTGGATGACCAAGCCAGGAGGACATTGATCAGAGAAGCTACCAAGAGGCCAAGGGCAACTTTGAAGGACTTACAAGCCTTTATGGCTGGGACTGGTTGGTCTGTGCATGTGACAACTATCTCACAAGCTTTACACAAAGCTGACCTTTCCTGAAAAAGTGCCACACTCAGTCGCATTTGCGCTATGCAAAATAAACACCTGGAAGACTCTGATGCCATCTGGCAAAAGGTGCTATGGTCGGATGAGACCAAAATTGAACTTTTTGGACTGAACTCCAAGTACTGTGTTTGGCAAAAAGCAAACACTGTACACCACCCAAAACACACCATACCTGCTGTGAAACATGGTGGTGGCAGTATTATGTTGTGGGGCTGTTTCTCTTTAGTGGTGATTGGGTGATTGGTCAGGATTAAAGGGAAAATGGATGCTGCCATGTACATCCAAATTCTTGAGGAGAAACTGTGTCCCTTTGCTAGACAGCTAAAGATGGGCAGGTCATTCAACTTCCAACAGGAAAATTATCCTAAACATACCGCCAAAAGAACAACGCAATGGTTTAAGGATAGGAAGGTGAATGTCCTTGAGTGGCCAAGTCAGAGCCCTGACTAAAATCTGATAGAAAATCTGTGGATGGACTTGAAGAGAGTAGTCCATTGCCGCTCACTACAGAATCTGGGCAAATATTCCCCAATCTAGGTGTGCAAAGCTAGTACATACATAGCCAAAAAGATTACTGGCTGTAATTAAAGCAAAAGTTGTCTCTCCGATGTACTTTTCCAGTCCTGTTATTCTAATTTTTATTTTTTCAAAACTGTTGCTTTTTTCTTTTCTTTTTTTGTTGTAAGGCAAAATTTGTAAATAAAGCTGGAAAAGATTTTTTTTTGGAAAGGGTTTTGATTTCAGGCTGTACAAGTAACTATTTCAAAGGGGAATGATGATTTTCTATAGGCACTGTATATAACGGCCATTTGTAAATTTAATGTGTCCGGTGTCACACACATTCACAGAAAACCGCTTACTTCCGTGTTGAAAAATAAGAAGGATAGCCTTATAAAAAATGACTAGTATTGGATAGCATTCCTCAGATAAGTTTGGAAGAATTTAATGTTGAGCTCATATTGAGACTTCTGTCGTTTGATTCCAGACTTTGGTGTCTTGGCAAATCTGAGCACAGCTTGTGCTTACAGCTCTTCTGATACTTCAGAGAAGACATGTGAGGTTACTAGTAGTTTTTTCTCATGAAAAAAAAAAATCAGAGAAGCAGGAGGATTAAGTGTCCATTTGATCTCCAGTTAATCACTTTGCTGTCGAGGAGAGTGAAAATATAAAACATGATTTTCTTTCTTGTAGGATATAGCTCACATGTCCTGATAGTCGTGTTTGTGTAATGTTTCAAGTCGAGTCACTGTGTTTGTTTTTTTCACTATGATTTTCTCACTTTTTGTTCACATGTATTGAGTTAATCAAACTGTACACTTAGGATGTTATTTGGTGTGTTGAAGCTATTTCTCTCATGGGGACTGTATGCTGGACCCCACAGTGTAGGTGATTTCAGATTTTACTATCCTTATTGGGATATCTGGTCCCCACAGTGTAGACAAATCCTGCCCCCCCCCCCCCCCCCCCCCCCCCCCCCCCACCCACACACACACACACACACACACACACACACACACTCTTCCTCCCCTCTTCTTTTCACATTCACTGTCTCCCTCTCTCTTTTTGCTGGTGCTGCATTGATTTGATACACCTTGCAGTGGCACCTCCTGCACTGCAGAGCTGCCTAGATATATTCAGGAGATTTGCAAAACTCACAATACACAATGTAAACACAACCTAGTAAAACTCACATATGCAGTTAGGTCTATCTATCTGTCTGTGAAATAAAATATTTATATTTTTTAGAATGATTCACTCTTTGACTAATGAGCTCTGCATATAATATTTGTCACTATATATACCTATATTTCGGATATACTGTATGTCAATGTGTTTGTATGTGTGCTGTGTGCACTGCGTGTCTGTGATTCGCTCTCTTTTTTTCTTTGTGAATACAAAGAGAGCAGAATCCTCTGGTTGTGGGTGTCAGTCATCTGCCAGGTGTGGAAACGTGAAACCGCAGGAGTGTATGTGAGCCTTCAGTCATGTTTTGATCCTCTACCCCCATAGTAGTCAGGCCTCGGTATATGTGTACAGTATATTTATGTCCAAGCATCATCTGATAGCATGCTACATTCAAGAACGCTCAATCATCTTTAACTGCTAATTGTAGTAAATTAGGCATTTCAAAGCCAGACTCCCTGATGCAAAGTATTATACATGAAGTCATTTTTTTTTCCTCTAGTTTTGAAGCCATATTGCTCATGCAGCTCGTTTATGTGAGCACACTGTTCTCATTTGTTCAAGGCACGTTCTTTGTACAGATCTTCAGACTGATCGTAGTGTGTTATGATTCTGCGGTTCCGCGCTGTCGGCTGCGTCAGACCTCAGGTTATTTGTATTTGCTACTCTCTCTCTCTCTCTCTCTCTCAGTTCTTTTTTTACACTGAGGCTCTTTTTGCTATCTGTCCATCATATGTAATTCAGTCAGGTCATTCAAGTGTACTATATGCTATGGAAATATTGTGTAAATTCTATGGACTAATTGGAAAGCAGTGAACCCTTGAAAATATTGCTTCACTGAGCCTGCAGTTTTTTTTTTTTTTTTTTTACTGCTTTACTGTAGACTACAAAGCTGCCTGAAACCCACATACTGTGGTAAAATCAATCTGCTTTGAATGAATTGCTGTATTATTATATTTTAAAAAATCACAGCAATAGTAATAACATACGCTCTACCGTTGAACTGTTTGAAGGCGGTAATGTTTTTTAATAATGTTTTTCTCTTATGCTCTCCAAGGCTACATATATGATAAAAAAAAGTCAAATATTATTATTGTTTAAAATAACTATTTTCAATTTTAAATGTAATTTATTCCCGTGATTAAACTGAATTTTCAGCATCATTACTCCAGTCTTCAGCGTCACATGATCCTTCAGAAACTATTCTAATTGGCTGATTTGCTGCTTAAGAAACATTTCTTATTATTATCAATATTGAAAACAGGGTAACACTTTAGTATAGGGAACACATATAAACTATTAACTATGACTTTTCCCTCAATAAACTCCTAATTTACTGCTTATTAATAGTTAGTAAGGTAGTTGTTAAGTTTAGGTATTGCGTAGGATTAGGAATGTAGAATAAGGTCATGCAGAATAAAGCATTAATATGTGCTTAATAAGTACTAATAAATAGCCAATATTCTATTAATATACATGCTAATAAGCAACTAGTTAAAAGACCCTAAAATAAAGTGTTACCGAAAACAGTTGTGCTGCTTAATATTTATATGCATTTCTTACAGGATTCTTGAATAAATAGATAAAAAAAAAAAACAACAACAAAAAAAAAACCAATATATACATAATTTAATAATACCTACATTTTACATTTTATGAGAAAAAAGAATGCCCATACCTCTCTATTCAGTTGCTAAGATGTGTTCTGTCCAGTGTTGGGGAAAGTTACTTTTAATAGTAATGCATTACAATATTGTGCTACTCCCTATAAAAGTAGGCTAACTAATTGCGTTACTTAGTTACTTTTTATGAAAAGTAATGCATTACGTTACTTTTGCATTACTTTTTCACATCTGGGCTTGGCTTGCTTGTTTGTTTTTTTAATAACAAAAAGTTATTCTATTTTTGGCAAATGTTAAGGCCCTTTCACACCATAAGTGAAAATGAATAAGCCTCAGGCTGAAGCAAATGCAAATTCACACCTGTGCAGTAGAGGGCGCAACTCAGAGAAGAAAGTTCAGCACTCTTGAATAATAAAAAAAAAAAAAAATGAAACAAATAAGTTCACGATTTTTCTCAACATGCGGACAGGAGAGCTGTCAGTCAATAAATGGGAAATCAAAGTAACTTATTTGAAAAAGTAACTCAGATATTGTGTTGGAAATTTAAAATTAATGTGTTATTTCACTAGTTACTTGAAAAAAAGTAATCTGATTACGTAACTTGCATTACTTGTTATGCGTTACCTCCAACACTGGTTCTGACTACTTGTTATTATGTTGCTAGGTGGTAACTAGGTTGTTTTTGATGGTTGTTAGGTAGTTAGTCTAAAATCTCTTTGATATTCTGCCCCCAAATATGAATCCTCTTAATTAGGTCCAGGATTGCCAGGTTTTCACAACAAATCCCGCCCAATCGCTACTCAAAATTAGCCCAAAACGAGCCCAATTGCATTTCAGGGGGGGTCCCCTGGTAAAAATCGCGTTCGGTAAAGTCCGCATTTTTGGTCGGGTTCCCCTGGTAAAACTCCAGGGACTAAATATCATATTATTTAGGGTCGCTTCAACCCGCGGACATGAAAAACAACCCGCTGCAACACTGTTTTTTGCCCTGCCCAATTTGGCAACACTGATTTTTCTTGTCAGAACAATACAGTAAATCACTAATAAACAATTTATTGCCGAGTAAGATACAGTAGTTTATTTACATAGGTGTAGTAACTTTTTCATTTCTTTTTCTTTCTTTTAAATCAGTGCTGTCTAGAAAACAGAGAAAAGGGGCTATGCTTTTCCCTTTTGCCAAAAAGGTAGGAAAACTTCAACACCCATAATGCACTGGGCTCAATCTGACTTTTTGTGAGCGTTGATACAAAATGCTGATGTCCAATGTGTAGTTTTTAACAAAACTGAAAGACTTTTCAGAAAACTTTTGCTGACAAATAAACAGGAACATCTGTGTGCAAAACAGAGAAAGGATAGACATTGTTCATTTACATACTACTGTAACAATACAAGTTACCCAATAATAATTCACTTGACATCCTATGTGGCACAATAAATTCAAATTTTAATCCTGGAACTTTTCATATTTTTAGTATATCTTTTAAAAACTGGCTTTTACGACTCACAAAAAAGCCAGTGATCAACAGGAAACCGCTTCAGCCAGGTCTGTGGCTCAATCATTTCTTTCTCTCGTGCACACAGATCTTCTGTTTGAGTAGCGGTAGGAGGGGAAGATGGGCTAGAGCGTGTGAGAAGGGGAGAAATAGAGGGCTAGCAGGAAGAGAAGGACAGGTTATAATGACTTGAGGAAAATATAATGTAATTCTGTCTTGCAATGCAGTGTTCTGTCAGCTTCATGACAAAGGCTACATCCTTTCCTTTTCATATCCTCTCCACTCTCTCATGCCCTCACCCCTCCTCTTCTCCAAATCTCTTTTTTCCTCTCCATTTTCTCCTCTCCTCACCTGCTCCCCTCCTCTCTTGCTCTCTCGATTGGCTTATTGAGGTTGTACAGCAGCACCTGATGGCATTTGAGATTCTCCTTTATTCTTGTTGAGCTACTTGTCAGCTTACTTTGTGTGTGTGTGTGTTGACTATTAAACTAGCCACTAGAGAATGACATTTACTGCAAATGAACTGTTCCTCTGACACATGTCGTTGTTTAATGAACTGGGGATATGTATTGACACAGAGGCTTAGTCCTTAGGTGTGTGTGTGTATGTGAGTAAAATTACACTTTATCTTGTATCTTTATGTGTGTGTGTGTGTGTGTGTGTGCCGTTGAAACTGTAATTTGAGTGGGTAGGATGTGTTTGTGTTTGCATTGTAGGTCTATATGCTGACAGGTTGTACCTAAATACACACGGGGCGTGATAATAGTCTTTACTGTGCGGATAATGCGTCTGGCAGCAAACATACACTGTAATTGCTGAGGTGGAGGCATGGAAATTAACTTTGAGTCTTTTTTTTCTTCATTTTAGGATTTTTAATGATATTTTTATCTTTTCTCAGAGGCTGCAAGTGTCTGTTCTCCACATTAAAAGATCTTTTAATGGCCATCTGTAGTAATGCAATCCTCTAAACACACAAAATTTTGGCTATTTTTTATTTTGCTTTTAAAGTGCAGGAGCTCTGTGCTGTCTGCACTTTACATGACAGAGACTCATTATTGTTGATTAGACTGATGTGGATGTTGAACACAAGATTCATTACAATTAGGTATGCTAATGAACACGCACAGTTTCTCTTTTATGCACACGCTGGCATCCTTCAGGATTTTGTAATGTTGTCGTGACACAGGAGACAATTATTTTTGAATGCAGAACTTGTGGAGCTCTTTGTCTAGTTCATCAGAGTCTTTACACAGTGATATGACATTCATCCACATCACAATTGTAGCATTTTTTTTTTCATGTTCCCATCATATGTGTTAGTAGAATATTGGTCTTAAAGGCACAGAATTTTCATTGCTAGAGGTCGCCTATTTAAAACAAAGGCGTAGATTGATGATGCCAAATTTGAGCATGGAATCTTGGGAGATGTGGTCTTCACCTCACAGCTGGTGGAAAATCATGTTCATGTATGAGATTATTAACGTTATTGTAGTATGAAGCAGAACTGAAGCAGAGAAATGAAGCAGAGCAGAGCTGAACGAGGCCGCTGGAGAGATTTGTTAATGAGAGACGATCACGACACACGGCTCAAGAGCAGCGGAACTTTTATTATGCCACAGTCGCCACTTCCACTTCTTCCGGTCAAGTAAGGTAATGCAGCGCTGTTTTATCATTTTAAATACATTTGAGTGTGTTGCTGCTGAGCGAACGCTGTAAGACGCTTGCTCACTGCAGGAAGCTAGATCGATTTTAGAATATCATATTAATAATTGCTGGATGGCTTGTGCTAATACATGGCATGCAATTAAATACAAACATGCTGATCAAAATACAAATCAAATACAAACATTACAAGATGTAAAATAAGTCCCCAGAGTATATATGTGAAGTTTTAGCTCAAAATACCCACATATAATTTTTTATAGCATGTTAAAATTGCCACTTTTTGGGGTTGAGCAAAAACGAGCCGTTTCAGTGTGTGCCCTTTAAATGCAAATGAGCTGATGCGCTCAGCCTAAGAGGGCGGAGCTTCAAGAGCTAATTCTCTGTTGTCAGGATTCAGTCAGGACGCACTATAATGTCAGAAACTTGCGAATATATGCTGCATGGAGATAGAACAGGTATAGTTTAGTTCAATTACGGTTATAAATCTTCTTTCACTATATTAATACAAGCCTGTTGTACCGGACCCCATCCGAATGATGGCCAAAACTCTACAGATGAGTTTTATGATGTTTATTGTAGATGTTTTCACTCAAGAAATTCTCTGTAAGAGCTTAATAAAACACAGTGCAAGTGTGCATTAAAATATTATCCATAAACTAACTCTCTCTCCCTTGCATTATCATCAACATACACAGCGAAGTACACAGAAACACTCATTACAACTAACAGTAAACAAATATATAAAGCCTTTTCAGGTGGTGCTTAATAAACTGGTAAACTTTATATCCGTAAAGCAACTCCGATGAACTGTAATAAAGTGCTCTCACCTTCATTACTGCCGTATCCAGTATCACTCTGGAGATTGTATGTTTTTTTATTGTCCCTTTGTATTGACATTCGTTCACAAAGCAGTCCGGTGTGAAATGATTCGCGCAGACATAAACGAATTTCGGTAGAGTTGAGGGAGCATTTTCTTTGAAAACAAAATTAATCCACCTTGTCTTCAGCGGCTCAGATTTTGGGAGGAAATGGAGAGAGCTATGTGGATTAATCCATCCAGCTACAGAACACCTAAAACACTCGGGAGACATTCTTGTCAGTGCAGCAATGGCAGACTGTACAAATCGCTGTGAACTCGCTCAGGGCGGTTCTATGTTAAAACGGCATTGTCTGTCAACATTTGTGGGCGGGGCCTGTGGCTAATGTGACGTCACATTGCCAGGGATCTGGAAACAGCTTGTTCTGAGACACTGCTTATGATTTATGGGGATTCAAAAAAAAAAAAAGAGGAGTGGTTGGGTTTTTATCATTATAGGGTGGTTGTGTACACACACTGCCAACACACATTTATAGTGAATTTAACATTAAAACATTAAAACATTAAAAGTGAATTTTGCATAATAGGTCACAATAAGACTAAACGTGTTGAGCTATATAACAATAATTATTTTTTTTGTCTATAAATGTAACCAAACAGTTGTTCCCTGTCTAATAAAACATGTAATATATAAAAGCGTCTTTGGTGTTTTCCAAATGGAAACATTTGGGATAATGTACGTACACAAGTCAACAAAATATATAACACTGTTCTAGTGGTTTTTGAATATTTTAATCCAAAAATCCTACATATTGTGCCTTTAATATATAATGTTGAGCTCATACTTTTTGAAGATGGGAATCATATCAGTTAGTTTTCTGTTTCCACAAAATATGTACATCAGGACCCCAGCCAAGCACAACTTGTGTTTCATATCTTTCTCATACATGTAAACACCAGTTTGGATGCTTCTGATTCTACACTATCTACAGTACAGGATCCTAATCAAAGTTTGTTAAATTGTGCAGGGTTAGGGGTCAGGTTTAAGAAAAAGGCATCAGCGGAATGTGAAAAGGTTATGCTCCCCAAGGCTGCGTTTTTATTTGGTCAAACATTCAATGAAAACAGCAATATTGTGAAAAATTATTGCAATCAATTTGAAATAACTGTTTACCATTTGATTATATTTTAAAATGGAATTTATTCCTGTGATGCAAAGTTGAACTGTCAGCAGCCATTTCTCCAGTCTTAAAAAAAACCCCAAACTTTTAAATGGAAGTGTATGAATAGCATGTTAAAATTTGGTGTGAATTTTATTAAGAAATATTATGGGAATTTCTTCATTTTTTTTTCTTTCTCTAATTGAAATGTTTCAAGCAAAACATGTATTTTAATTGGTAAGTATTTTATGTTTTTCCCTGAGTCCAGTTTTATTGTTTGTACCATTATGGGCCTTTAACAAACAAAAGCTAGTTTTTCATTTGCATCCTCCTCCAGGAAGTGACTATTTTTATATGAAAACAGTAGCATAAAAGTAATTAAATATTAACAAATTATTTATTTATATATTAACAGTATATTAACAAATAATTTTATATTTAATATTAAGTTATTAAACAGCTCCAGTAACTTTTAATAAAAAATAATATATAAAATAAATATACAAATTTTATAGTATTTTACATCATACTTTTGGTGCCTTTTAAGCACTGATATTTGTAATATTGTAATTTTTCTTTCTGTTTCGCTGAAAATGTCACACAAATGAAATGTGATATAATGATATAGCATGATTCTAAGGCTTTTCTATGCTTCTCTTTCTAACCGGTTTGGACACATTCACAGATATTCAGGCAGACACAGAGTCCACAACAATTCTGTCACCTGTGAAAAAAAAAAGTAGTGTTGCTTTGTAGGACACTGCAGAGCCAGACTACCCAGGAGAAACAAAGAGGTGGGGAGGTTAAACGAACAGACAGAGCTCAAATGGAAGCCATGGACACACAAGGTTACAGAGGCCTTGATATGAAACGCTAATATGCAAACACACACACACACACACAGGAGGTGCTAAAGGTGTGATGGGGTCTGGAGCGTGGTGTGTGGTTTATTTTTAATGAGACACTTCTGTCATGTTTATTTATTCATCTCTCTGCTTAATTAATACAACATAACACACACATGTGCTGACAAAGTATGTGTGTTAGCATGCTACCTCTATTTATAATTAGGAAGGCAATACTGTGGAGGCCAACCCTGGAAGAAAGCTCTTTATCTGAAGTATCTTTTTGAATTAAATGAAGTAGTTTCCATTACAGATACTCCCAGATCATTAGCATTATCCGATATGAAATCCAAGAGAGAATTTCAAGCATATCACCTCAATTTACTTGCATCTTCTCAGAACTGTCAGGCTTAAATCAAATAATTACATATCATCCCGCCCGTGTGTGTATTTATTACTGGTGTTTGTGTGACCTCGCCATGAGGCCTCAAATCTCAGATATTCATTATCATATATATGGACTGATGGTGCGGGGAATATTCTAGAAGGCTTTCAGAAAGCTCACCTGTCCTTCCTCTTCACTTACAGTGATTAAAAAGCCATCTCTTCCCTTCTCATCTAATATTCCTCATGATTGACGGCCCACTGTCCTTTATGAGGGTGGAAATCGTGGATGTGCGTTAATGAAAATGGAGTCCGTCGGTTTGCATGATGAAACGGGCCTAATGTGAACGTTTGCTAACAAGGCCTTGTGTGTTTTAAAGGTGAAGGACGAAGGCAAGGGCCAGGAAAAATAATAACAGTTGTATTGTTGGATGTTGGATTCAAGGATTAGTCATATTTGCATAAAGCTGTACGTCTGCTGGGCGAATAGTATAAGGTTTTATGGCGTGGATGGGAAGCTAACGCTTTCTCAATGTTTCGAGGTGTTGCCTTTGGTGAAATAAGGAAGTCGTTGACATGCTCTGTAGCTTTTCTTATGAATGTGATTAAATATTTTACTTGCACTGGGAGTTCTGAGTGGATTTCATTGGATTTCAAGGGCTGTTAGAGATGAGCTCCACCCAGTTCCATATTTGGACCTTTGTGTGTGTGTGTGACACAAATGAAGATGAAGGCGACAAAAGAAGGGTTTTAATTTGTGCTTGAGGGGTTAGTTGGGATTTAATGGTTGAGTACGGGTTAAATCGTGTGTGTGTGTGCATGAACATGGCCTAAATTAACTGAATTAATAGGTTTGGCTCCTAAAATCACTGTGACATTGGTGTGTTGATAATTATATTGAGTAAAGAGGGACATGAAGATATTTTTGACATAGTATCCATGATAAAAAAAGTAAACTTTATATAAAATTCTACTTAAAACGCAATTGTCATGTTCTTAGAAATATACTTAATGTACTTGAAAAACTTACACATTTTTCAAGAAAAAAAACTTAAGTGAAAAATGTGTTATAACCATGAATTAAAAACTAATGTTTTTCTTGTACTTTGAATACATGTGAATGTACATATCTTGATCATTAATTTAATAAATTATACGTTAAACAATGCTCTGATATTTATGATGTTACATTACATTTTACAAACAGAGCGTAACTTTTTTCATGTCATAAAATGGTGAAATTATTGATTATTGATGTGGGTGTAAAAAAAATATATATATATATATATATATATATATATATATATATATAATATATATAAATCTGATGTCTTTGACAATTTTGTCTCTATACCCCCCAACATCCCTCCATCCCCCGCCGGAAAAAATAAAATGAATTTTAATTTAGAGATGAAAAACATGATCATTATAGAAGAGGTGTGTTCAAGTCAGTGCATGTATGAATTGCTTTTTTTAATGCATTTTGAATAAATCAATAAATCCGGGTTAAAAAAGCGAGAGAATCATGTCGTTGACCCTCATATGCATGTTGTGCATGTTCGAGTTTGTCTGGGCCCAATCCCCCATTCATTTGAATATTTGCAGACAGAGGCAGAATATGAATCATTTCTCCTCACTGCAATTAGCCTGAAATATGTAGGTCCTTAGTGTGTGTGTGTGTGTTCTTTGAAAGGGTGAGGCAAGCTTAATGTAGCTGAACTCCCTGCATGTAAAAACGTGTGGAGAAATGCACTGTAAAACATGCTGACAAGGTCAAACTAAAAATGGTATATCATTTTGTAAATAAAATTGTCTTGTGTTTGAATTTAGATCATTCTTTTAAAGGGGTCATGTTTGAACAAAAACATCTGCAAAGTTACGACGCTCAAAGTTCAATGTAAAGGGAAATATTTTCTTTTACAGAACTAACTTTTTAAGGACTTCAACAAACGGCTGGTAGAGACTACAACGAGCTTCTTCCCGGGTTGGTGACATCACTAACCCTAAAATTTACATAAATCCTGCCCCTGACAACATGCAACAAAGGGGGTGAGGCCATGTTGGGCTGCTTTAGAGAAGAGGAAGAGGTTGTTGTAGTAGAGTGTTGTTATCATGCCGCCATTTTACGCCGGACTGCTTCACAAACAAGAGTCAATTCAACACTGGATTTGCACAAAAGATTAACATGACGGCACATGCTAGTCGATGAGTTGAATCAACTTCACAGCAACTACATACATTTATCCACCAACCATTCAGAAACGTCCAGTTTCATTCTAAACGTTGTAACTTCTTCCTGAGTCTCTCCATCAGTGTCCGACTCCGGTTTGAACAACGTAAGGCTGAACTCCGTTACTGAAAATCCTCATTTTGGCTGCGTGAGATTCTCCAGTTTTGTTGTTGTTGAGCAACCGAAGCGTGAGCTGTTAAAGCTCTGCCCTCTTCTGGAAAGGGGGCCGGGAGCAGCAGCTCATTTGCATTTAAAGGGACACACACAAAAACGGCGTGTTTTTGCTCACACCCAAATAGGGGCAGATTTGACAAATTATAATAAATGATCTGTGGGGTATTTTGAGCTGAAGCTTTCACACATTCTGGAGACACCAGAGACTTTAATTAAATCTTGTAAAAGGGGCATTATAGGTCCCCTTTAAGGGACGGCTCCTTTAAGGCTTGTCAGTCCACGCCCGCTGTTATGATTGGCTAACGTCATTGCATAGGAAACAGTATCAATGCCCACTCGCTATTGCAGGTGTTTTGAAAACATTATCCATATGAAACAGTCATTTACAGACAAAGCATTAGAAATGCTTTGTTTATAATGAGGAGGACAATTTAAGCTATGAAACTTGCAGGATGTTTTAATGGTACAGAGACCTCTTATATATCAAAAGATCAAGGCAAATTTGATTTCTCATGTCATGACCCTTTTAACATAACCTTGTTGGTCTGCTTTTATTGTTGAGCGGACCAAATGTAGGTATAGATGTCTCCAAGCACTCAAACCTACCAGACCACTTGCTCAAAACCCAAGAAAGACAGAGAGACACATGATGGACCAGTTTAACCCTCATGTTGCGATTGTAGTCTGATACGACTCTTAATATCTACTAAAAACATACTTAAGGTCAAATTGAACCCAAACATAAGCAATGCTAATATATTGGATGCCATTTCTGGAAAGAGCATGTTGTCTTTGTGACACATCAAATCATTGGGTTAAAGCATCAATGATGCCAATCAAACTGGATTTCACTGGGGTATGGACTGATTCTTCCAAACTTCAAAAAGGATGCAAAAGCAGCACTAAAGTATCATAAAAATATGAACTTGAGAACTGGATTAATCTGAGTCATTCAGAACTGGATCTGATTTATTGAAAAGATCTGCTTCATTCTTGAATTGGACATCGCTATTTAACTCTCAATGAACTTGATAAAATATAAAGAAAATCAGTTTAAGTTTTAAGGGCTTTTGACATGACACACACTTAAGAATATAGATAAGAAATAGTCTTGTTTAAATAAATGACCATGAAGAAAAGAGTCTGTAAACATCCTTTTGTTGTTATCCAGCCTATATGCTGCGTATGTGACTGTGGTAATGCTAGTAAAACAATCTACCAAACTGCCAGTCAACAGGGATGATGTGTGTTAAAGATCCAGTGTGGGACGGTGTTGTGTTCTCCAAAGACGGTTTAGGTTCTGCCTCTGCTGTGTTCCCTTGAGAGATAAGGAAGTTCCCGCCTCATCTTCAGACTGAGCCAGGAAGTGGAAAAGCCCTCTGGGCTTTACAGGAAATGGGCAAAGCTGTTACCGTAGCAACACAGTTCTGCCTTATTAGTGCAGAAATAAATGAATCTACAGGAAATCAGGGTGAATTCCCAAATCTCCCAATTCTGGTAACATATTTTTTTTTTTTTTTTTTACTTTCATCTCAGTTTCAGATCTCTTTCCTTTCCCATAATGCTTTCCCCCAATCCTTGTTTTGGCTAAAATGTAGTTGTACACTTATATATACACGGGTATGTTGTAGAGGCCGATACGCTGATGGGAATCCGGCAGCGTCATGCTCTGATGAGCAGCTGCATGTTTAATAAACTCTGTGTGATGTGTTTGTACTGCTGGCTGAACACTGATTCAGGCCTCTGTTGTTTATGTCCACACAAATCCTAAAGGATTCTGTGTGGAAAAAGGAAGAGAAAAGAAGAAACGAGAGGCTTTTGCCACTGGATGGCATCAGTCGATTTGAGTCGCCTGTTTCTTTGCTGTCTCTGGATTTAGTTCAAAGAGTGAATCCTTCTTGAATGTTCTTATGGTCTGTGAATATGAGTTTGAGTTACAGATACTGCATTGATGCAGGTATTAATTGATTTATGAGGTAGTTTTAAACTTTGGAATAGCTTGTGGCAAATTGAACTGGAAGGAAGTGCTCTTATCTTTCTTGTTGAGTAGTTAATGAATTTTTTTGACGTTTGCTATGTCGTCTCATTTTAGGGATTGGACTTTTATTGGAAGGCATCTGTATGCGTGTATAGGTGTGTAAGACTCCCTTGTGAGCGGCAGAATGGAAACAGAGGTGAAAAAAAGAAAAGAAAACAGCAGTATTGAGTGTCAAAAGCTTCTGCAGTGAAAGACATGTCCTGAGAGACATGTCCAAATCGCAGTGGAAAACCTCTTCACCTTACTTATGGCAGAGTTAACATTCAGAGAAAAGAATCTCACAACCCAGACTCATTGGGTAAACCTATAGCAACATTTCTGCAGAATGATATTATGTGGGTTCTTGCATGTTTCGTGACACTTTCAAAGTGAAATGTCCGGTGAGTGTCTCTAAAATAATGTTCAGTTTTATCCAAAGCAGCACTTCAGCGTGGCAATGTTTTATTACATTGGTTGTTGCATGTATCACGGCGGTTCAGAAATTAAATGCAGAAAAATGTTAATGCTCTATCGCATTTTAAAGGGGTCCTATTATGCCCCTTTTTATAAGTCTCAGTTGTCCCCAGAATGTATCTACAAAGTTTCAGCTCAAAATACCTCACAGATCATTTATTATATGATTTTTGAGTGGAAGCAAAAGCATGTTGTTTTTGTGCATGTATCTTTAAATGCAAATGAGCTGCTGCTCCCCACCCCACTTTCCAGAAGAGGGTGGAGCCTATACAGCTTGTGCCTCGAAATGATGCTCTGCCAAAAATAAAACATCCGTTTGGTTTTAATTATCTCTATCTCGGTCTCGCTTACGTGACATTACAGTTTTTCATCATCATGAAAGTTAATTATCTGCTTGCGTTTTAAAGCCATATCTGTCTAAACTTCTGATATAGGGTTTTCTGAGCACACGCATCCGAAGCTCGTGCACAGAAAGCTGACTGTCAGACGGCGCGTCCTGTGAGTATTCAACTAAGTTCTCTTTCATGTATTATTGCTTTTAAAGACTGTCAAATACACTGATTATATCAAAAACACACAAAGTTCACATAAACAGCAAGTAAAGAAATCACATGTGTATATTAGATCTAATCAATGTGACCTCACAAAAGGTAGAATCTGCAAACGGCTTGTTCTGAGACACTGCTTATGATTTATGGGGATTAAAAAAGAGGGGTGGGTGGATTTTTAACATTGTAGGGTGGTTGTGTACATATACTGCTGACACATTTATGTTTAAACACTAAGTAAAAGTGAATTTTGCATAATAGGTCCCCTTTAAAACAATGCACCACCTACATGAAACCCTAAACCTAACCAAAAGTATTATTAACAGCAGCAAACATGAGATTAAAACAGCAACTGTGCCAATTTATCTTGCTTCTATAAATATTTGAGCTTTTACCGTGACTCATGTTTCACAGGACTCATACCAGACCATTTCTAGAAAAAAACTAATGGTAGAAATCATAATGTTCAGTATAACTGCTATAAGTAAGGGAAGTCTTGTACTTGACCACCTTTAGCTGGTGTGTTGCTGGACCAATATGGTTTACTTACCAGCTTTAACCAGCAAATGACCATCTAGAAACCAGCTAATGACCTGTTTATGAAGAGGCTAATGAATACCAGCTAGAATCCAACTAGTGGCCAGCTTTATAACCAGCATTGTCCCAATAGTAACTTTATGGTTGTAGTCTATTGCAAATTTTGTGAAATCTGCAAAAACAGAGTTGAAAAGTGTTGTTTTTTCTATGCTGATCTGTTTTTGACTTTCATTTTTGTGGTCACACAAAAAAATAAGCAAATTTGTGGACGCTCAAATGCTTGTGTAAAACCACAGACGAAAAAAAAAAAAAAAAAAAAAAATTAAACATTCATAAAGCCAAGCACATCTGTACAAACACGCACATCTTCTGAGCTTCTTTTGCAAGTTCATCCACGCAGCAAGAGCGAGTTCAGAGATAAATTGTAATTCTGCATTGCTTTTTCTCCTCACACATCCCTTTGTTTAGCCGTCTTTATGTCTGAGTAAGCATTTGGTCCGATCATTTGTGCATATGCGAAGCCAGCATCGCTCCCATCTTCTCGCACACCAAACTGCAAAACTTCAAAGAGCCCGTCTCAAGCCCAGTGATGCAGAATGCTGTTTCTCTTTCGCTCTGACCGGTTCTGACGGCTTCCCTATAACTTTCCCTTATCCTCCCATGCTGAACCTCCCATGCGCATTCTTTCCCTCTTTCTCACACATGTTCACTTTCTCCAGTCATGATCAAAGTGCAGGTCAGGATGTAGTTCCTCTGGAGCCTTGATCAATAGCTGTTGCACACGAAGAAAGAAAGAATGGATTGGAGGAAAAGGAGAGAGGGGGAGAGAGAGAGAGAGAGAGAGAGAGAGAGAGCGCGGATGGACTTCTCTTTGTGTCCTACTTTGTATGTATTAGCATGGGCTATGTGGGTCTCCTCTAAGATTTTAGAATCTGTTTAAAACATTGAAGACAACGTCCATTTGTACTGCACAAGATTGTGGATGTATGGATATATTGCTGTTCGAATATTTTAAAAATAAAAATGTGAATGAAAACAAACACTATTAAATGTCGCCTTGAAATTAAATTATGAAAATTAAAATGACAGGTAATAATATATGACAGAATTTTTACAGAAAGTCTAACCATGACAATCAAGTGGCCAGAGCCATTTTTTAGCATTGTTTAAGCATTTTGAAGAATTTATCATGAGACCATGCTTATGATTTTCATAACGATTAACATGTTTTAGTCATTTGTACAAAATGTAGATTTAAATAAAATTATATAAAAAATAAATAAAATTACTACTATGCATAATGAGTATCACTTGATACCTTTATTTCTGAAATATATAGGCTAGTTTATACACACGTATATTAACTATATATTTTTTTTATGTATGGTCATGTTGTGTACTTTTATGTGAAAATAAAAGTAATACATTTAAAATATAATTTCTATGATGGTATTTATGAATAAGATTTTATAATATATAATTTTGTTCAAGCATTCGTATGGATACTGGAGCCATATATATATATTTTTTCATACATATATATATATATATACACACACACACACCTTTTTCTGACCCACAATTGTAATTACTGCTGCAAAGTACATATATTGCTTATATTCATTAAAAAGTCTATTTAAAATCACTTATTATTCCAGGGTCCAAAATGAACCCTGTGCCAAATTCAAGTTAAAATGTAACCTTGCCGTGTAAACAAGTGGATTTAATGACCATTTGGCTGGCAACTTTATTAGGAACTGCAAAATAATGAAATTTTATTTTCAAATAGTTTGAATTACATGATACCAGGCCCTCGCTGTTTTTGCATAAGTGATATGAGCGGATCAAATTAAAGACATACAAGTGCTCTACTAAAGCAACTAGAAGGAAATGTTTGGTCTTCTGATATTCTCTGACGACCTTAAAACTCTATAACCACACATTCTTATGAGACTGACTAATATGTGGCTAATATGTGATTCTGTTGTTTCCCGCAAG
Organism: Elopichthys bambusa; assembly: GCA_037101425.1. NCBI lineage: Eukaryota > Metazoa > Chordata > Actinopteri > Cypriniformes > Xenocyprididae > Elopichthys > Elopichthys bambusa. Next base: position 3,963,698 of record CM074445.1, on the reverse strand, counting down.
GAAACAAAATACAGCTAAATGTTGCATAGCATTGCATGACACAAATACATTTTTTGTTCTGATTATGAGAAATACAGTGTCATGGCTAATAATAAATATTTATGAAGGGTTTTTTATTTTATATTTCATTTTTTTTTTTGACTTGGTTGCCCATCCCAAGATTGCACTAATGCCACTGTTTTATAATATTTTATCAGACAATTGAATTCCATTTTTATATCAGCTTCTATTTTAACCCACATGTAAAATAAGGGGTATGAACCAGAACAAAACATGAATACCCAGACTCCACTGCAATATTCACGCCTTGTTAGCGTAGCACAAATAGCCTCTCTACTGTGTCTCTCCTGCTGTAAAGCTTTATTACTGAAATGTCAAAGACACCTCCAGAACGACAGTTATTCATTATTCAGTTAGACTTTTTTAAACCTGCTGAGCTGAAAGTTGTGCTGTTTCATTTGAGTTCATTCCCTGAGAGGAAGACGCAGCAGTCCTGCTGAGTCTCTGTTCAAGTACACTCTTAAGCATGCTGAGGCCTTGACAAACACAACACAGTCCTGCACTTAATATGCTGTTTTATGGAAACCGTGGTTTGCCATTTGTGGTTTTAGCTTTGTTTCAATAAACAGGAAGCTGTTGCGGGCCAATTATATCCTGCAGGACGTTACTGATGTGTGCAACCAAGCTGAACCTTAAAGCACTGTTGTTGACTTCACGACTGAGCAAAATCCTCTTTTGAAACTTTCATACCTTATTCAAATGTAACGTAGAATATTTTGTTACAGTGATGGTATAAGAGAGGGGCTGAGATATATACCATGGTACTGTATGATAACCGTATTCATAGTACTTCAGAGAATGCTATGGTTTTTTAGCTTGGTAGATGTCCAAAAAACATGGCATTTCTATGGCTTCTATTTCCATGTTGTTAAAAAAAAAGTTGTAATATCATTGCATTGTAACATTTATACCATTGAAGGCAAGCTCGACGAACCCAATTGCAGTTTATTTAAAAAAAAGGGAAACCAATACAAGGAAAACGGAACAAAACGATTACTTAACTTGAACTCAACTTGAATAGACTTGAACATGAATCATGAAATGAAACTCACAAACAGTGGGTTACACTGAACAAAGCTAGACAAGAGACGATCGGAACATGAGGACTGTTTATTCACAAGGACTATGAGCAAACGAGAAACACCTAAACACAATGAAACAATGAACCAATGAGAATGTGACACATGAGACTAGGGAAGCGCATGACAAGATCACATGATGGGATAAGGGAATCGCATGACAAACGGGAAACATGACTTAAGGTAAAAAGACAAAACGTCAAACAAAACCCAGAACAACGTGATTACGGAAGGCGGTCTGGCGGAAGCTGGTTAAGTATGGATATCTTTTTTTACACAAAAAAATCGTATCGCTTCCATCCTAATTAAGGAAATGAATCGCTGACAGTTGTAGCAGTAGGCTTTCCCAAAACATTACGCTACCAAAACCACCCATACTGCTTCTGCCTAAAACTTCTGCCTGTCCCTGTCATGTCAAATTATGCCAAACAGACTGGGAGTTTTATGAATTAGAATGAGTCAATCTGGATCAGTGAAATATGCTTAGCACGCTGAGATGCCATGTTTGATAAGTGTGAGGACTGTCTGTTAGCTCTGAGGTGCTGTGTAATTGGGGGCGTCTCTGACTAAAAACTGTCCTTGGATCACAGGAGGCGCTCTGCGGTGGATTAAAACTCATAGCTATCCTGCTGTCTACCTGATTCGGAGGTAATTGATGCGAATTAGCGCTAAAGGGGCAGTAGGCTATTAATATTAGCAATAGATTTCTTGAGGAAACAGCTACAGTGACTTGAGCCAGTTATGTCACTGTCATATTGTATTTTAAATAGCTTATATACAGTAGCAGAGGATGGATAAAAAATTCTATGATGCCTGTATAAATAATTCTTTATAAAATTAGTAGTTCATAATGCTTAAGTGTGTAAACAGGAAAAAAAATCTTTTAAAAATGTAGTTTAAAACACACATGCCAAGTTCTTAAATGTACTTTTTTTATTCATTTTGGTTTCAAATGGTTTAAAAAAAAGCTTTTATTCAATTTTCAAAAAAAGATTCAATTTAATGACTCTAAAAATGTCATGTGGTGTAACCATCAAGTAAAATTTTCCAAAAAGATTCAATTTAATGACTCTAAAAATGTCATGTGGTGTAACCATCAAGTAAAATTTAAAAAAAAAAAAAAAAAAAACAAGATTCAATTTAATGACTCTAAAAATGTCATGTGGTGTAACCATCAAGTAAAATTTTCAAAAAAAGATTCAATTTAATGACTCTAAAAATGTCATGTGGTGTAACCATCAAGTAAAATTTTCAAAAAAAAAAAAAAAAAGATTCAATTTAATGACTCTAAAAATGTCATGTGGTGTAACCATCAAGTAATAACATATTTTTATTACACCTTGAATACGTGTGTACACATCTTGATTACTATTTTTTTCATACATAAACACATTTTATGACAAGTATTATGACTAAATTATAACTTAATTTATAAATATCATTTTGGCGGGAGTTGCACCACATGCAATTGTAATCTGAACTAACCTTGTCTTGTCATAAAAAAGGTCAAATTATTCTCCCTATGATTTGCAATTTATAATAATGATATTTTAAGTATCTTAATTTGTTAATCACATTTAAATGTTTTTTTTTAATTAATTATTTTGGATATAGACTACAAAGTGTATTATATTTATTATATAAATATTCAGTAACACTTTATTTTGCAGTGTCCATGTTACATATGTTACATGTACTTTAGTAATAACAGTAAATCATGCATAATCACAAGCATCTAATCTTAAACCAAACCCTAAGCCTGACCTTAATTATATAAGTACATGTATTATTAAGTTCTTAAATGTATAATTACACTGTAATAAGGGCATCTTAAAATAAGTGTAACCATTTTTTTTATTTTATGAATACCCTTAAAATGTTGGAATCACAGCTTAATGGGCTGTCCTTTTGAAATATCGCATGTCATGTGACTGCCAAATTTATCCAGAAGAAATGAAGTTTGATAGAATGCAGTATGGACATTCTCAAATATGCTTTTGTAAATTTGTGCTGTTCTTCTCTGCTTCAGATTTTACTTCTTGTCATTCAAAGACACACACTCTGTGGCAGTGGGTTTGGCTAGGATCCTGAGCCAAAACAATAGCTTCAAAACATCTGAGACACACACACACACACACACACACACACACACACACACACGAACACTGGCTTAACTCCATAACAACTTATGGCCTAGAGTGATGGGTCAGCATGCACGGAGAACCAGTTCAAGGACAGCGTTGGAACAGAGAGCTCGTAAACCTGCCCAGCTCTCTGTGCGCATACAGAATGTCTGTGCTGGGGTTTGAAAATAAACTAGCAAACGTGACCTTCACAGTGATGAGACCAAACCTTCATGTTGTAAATGGAATTTTGCTGATGTCTTCTATTTACAAAATATTCCAATTCTGAACGGATAGAAGATCAACTTCAAGGACATGTCGCATAAATCAAACTGCAGAGAACATTTAATACTCACTCTCACACTGTAGCCAAATAGGTTTGCTAAAACCAAGGGCAACACAATATCTTGAGCTTTTTTTAACAGTATGATGTATATACTATCACACAAAGGTCCACTTTATACCTGGCATTAACGTGTTTTATATCCAGCTGGATTACATTTACACTTTGCATTCTAATGGTTAATGGGGGCCTAATGGTTAGAGAATCAGACTTGTAACCCAGGTTGCGGGTTCAATTCTCAGTACCGGCAGGAATTGTCGGTGGGGGGAGTGAATACTATGACTGAGGTGAGACCTTTGAGCAAGGCACCGAACCCCCAACTGCTCCCCGGGCGCCGCAGCAAAAATTGGGTGCCCACTGTTCCGGGTGTGTGTTCACGGTGTGTTGGTGTGTTTGTTCACTGCTCACTGCTGTGTGTGTGCACTTGGATGGGATAAATACAGTGCACAAATTCTGAGCATGGGACACCATACTTGGCTACATGTCACGTCACTTTCGTCACTTAATCCAATATAGGTCCAGCCCACTAATTTCCTGTCATTTATAGAATTTAAATATATATATTTAGACAAAAACCTCAATCTGTGTTGGTGAATTAGATGTTGCTAGGTGTAGGTATATGCTACTTGTCAGCTAAATAAAATCATTAAACTTTATAACACAGATTGAGGTTTAAAAAAGTAAAAAAAAAAAGAAAAGATAAGCAGAATTGGCAGCCAAATGTCATAGAAAACCCAAGTTTGCAATGCATAAAAATGCATGCACATGAATCATGATTAAAATACGGAAGCTTTAGCACTGTATAACTGACCTGAAACTCTCTCTTACTCTGACTCCGGTTCACTGGGCTATCCTTATTTTTGGGCCCTGCATGGTAAAGGCCTTGATAAAAGCTAAATTCAAGCAAAATCGAAGAACAAACTGATGTGACATCATTGCAAACAAAATCAGTCCAAAAGAAGTTTGTTTGGTGTAGAAGGGCGTTCGAAACAGCTTACCAAAGTGAACTTTCTGGAAAAGTTCACTCCGGCTGGTAAACTCCTTCAAACTACCATTGGTCAGTGGTGATAATGTAAAAGGTAGGTGTGGCTTTAAGCCTCTGTCTCATTGACGTGAAAATCTTCTACAGTTCATTTCTTCCGTTCAGTGTGTCGAGGTCAGATGTCCGTGGGGAAAAACATGATCACACCGGAGAGCCGTTGAAGTTGTAATTTCAATTTAAAGAGACACTGGCACTGGTTTTTTCATGTTTAATACTCTAAAGCTGCTTAAATAAACGTGACGTGACTTTACTAGAGTGCCGAATTGCAGAGCTTGTGCAGACATATCCACATCGCTATGATCAGATGCTTTCTTAACTGCTGTTTTCTCACCGCTGTCATTTTTGTTGTGTGTTTATTTTGTTATTGAAAGGAAAGTGCACAGCACATATTTATATATTCATCTAAACATCGCTCTCAGTAGTGTGGGTGGTGTCAGGATGTTCGCTAACAGTATCACTGGTCACATATTTTAAACTTCTTTTTACCCTTAAGCAAAGAACATCAAACTTTGCCTTGGGTACTGTATATCAGGGACTGAAATGATACTAATAGTGTAAATACACCATTTCCAATGCACTTATATAACAGATGTATATTTTACCCTATATAAGAGTTATTTGGTTGTGATCTAATTACCAGTGCATTCTTAATTCCAGGAGTCAAAGGCTGCATTCTAAAGTCCTTTACATGTCCTTTCAAATACCATGAAAGGTCTTATGTAAAATAAGTTCTTAAAAATACTGCAATTAGGGGTGAAATGAAAGGGTGATATGAAAGTGATTTTGTACTCTTTACAACTTTTAAAACTACTAATGTCGATTCAGATTCGACGCTGAAAATTTAACTTTTTGTCCGCTACTGTGTCCAGCGCCTTACTACACAGGCATTAGTAATCAAACACAGAGAGCATTGAGGGCTACGAAGGCATCATTTATGTTGTTTGGAATGCTGTGGGCTTATATATTAAGATATGGAATTCACTGACAGAAGGCTGCTTTCGATTTCAAATTCTCATGTGCGCTGTGTTCACGCGTGCGACTGTGTGCAACTAGTGCTTAAAGGGTTAGTTCACCCAAAAATTAAAATAATGTCATTTATTACTCACCCTCATGCCGTTCGAATCATCTTGTCAAACCGCCAAACTGCTAAAATCACGTGACTTTGGCGCTCCAAACCGCTGATTCGACACGCTGATTCATAACGCTCTGAAGCTTCATGAAGCAGTGTTTTGAAATCGGCCATCACTATATAAGTCGTTATTTAGTTTTTTTGGTGCACCAAAAATATTCTAGTCGCTTTATAATATCAATATTGAACCACTGTACTCACATGAACTGATTTAAATATGTTTTTAGTACATTAATGGATCTTGAGAGAGGAAATGTCATTGCTGGCTATGCAGGCCTCACTGAGCCATCGGATTTCAACAAAAATATCTTAATTTGCGTTCCGAAGATTAACAAAGGTCTTATGGGTGTGGAACGGCATGAGGGTGAGTAATAAATGACATTATTTTCATTTTTGGGTGAACTAACCCTTTAAATGTACTTCTTCTCAAAATGCTTCTATGATGTGAAATTGATATAAACACAGTCAGTTATGTCTTAAAGTATTAAACAGACAGGACAGAAACTCCTAGAATCAGAATCGGATTGTGAGGTGCCTAAAGATTCCATTTCCCACCACTAGATAAGATACACATTTTGCCTGTAATTTAACTAAGGTCTACTAAAATTGATTCCAATTTTTTTTTCTCATATCGCGATATATAATATCGATATCATCTGGACAGTGGAAAATATTGTGATTTGAATTTTAGCTCATATCGCCCAGCCCTATTTGCAATTTTATTAGCAGCCATATCACCCTGTAGCCAAATACTGGTTGCCCACTGAAGCTAAGCAGGGCTGAGCCTGGTTAGTACCTGGATGGGAGACCTCCTGCGAAAACTAGGTTGCTGCTGGAAGAGGTGTTAGTGAGGCCAGCTGGGACACCCTGTGGTCTGTGTGGGTCCTAACACCCCAGTATAGTGATGGGGACACTATAGTGTCAAAAAACACCGTCCTTCAGATGAGACGTTAAATCGAGGTCCTGACTCTCTGTGGTTGTTAAAAATCCCAGGATGTCCTTCGGATAGAGTAGGGGTGTTACCCCGACATCCTGGCCAAATTTGCCCATTGGCCTCTGTCCATCATGGCCTCCTAATCATCCCCATACACTGATTGGTTTCATCACTATGTCTCCTCTCCACCAATAAGCTGGTGTGTGGTGGGTGTTCTGGCGCAATATGGCTGCCGTCACATCATCCAGGTGGATGCTGCACATTGGTGGTGGTTGAGGAGATTCCTCCTTCCGTATGTAAAGAGCTTTGAGTACCCAGAAAAGCGCTATATAAATGTAAGGAATTATTATTATTATTAATTTAAAATGTGAGAAAATGTGCTGAATTTCAAGTTCTAATATTAAAAACTCTCTAACAGCCTGCGGTCTCAGGGTTCCTGTGAAGGGAAGGTGGGATTTTCTACCGCAGAACTGCCATCTTGCTTTGTGTTGATTGCTCTTTGTTCTGCAATGTAATGCTGGATGAATTCCATTCTTAGGTGGCCCAATGGGGGCTCAGGCAGACAACAGGTCCAATCCAGTGCTATTGTCAGGCAGCTTAGCTGCCATTGTCTTTGTCATGGAGCCTCTATGATGATCTCGTTCCGTTTCAATAGGAGAGTGGTGACAATCCCCAGTGCTGGGACGAACATGTGTGTATTATGAATCTGGAGTGACAAGGTGTGTGTTGTGATGTCTTGGACTTGTGTGCATGTGTGTGTAAGGATTGCACCTCTTTTCTATATTTATCTTCAAAGTGTGTCACCTCTCATGTGAGCTCTAGCCCAGAACCTGGAGGGAGGGAAGAAGGGAGGGAGAGAGAAATATAATGAAAAGGAGGAGGGTTTAGAGATGAACCATGTTCATTGTGTTAGTTAGTATCTGGGACACTGCTATGCCACATCTCACCAGACTATTGTCTGCTTTCATATTGTACTGTGTATGTGTACATGTTCATGCTTGTATATGTGAGTGAGGTGAGTAAAATGCTAATGAACCGGTACAAGCAACAACCAGTTGTATTAATATTCTGCTTTGTTTTTGTTTACTTTGAATTAATCCATAGGTGTGTTGGATGAAAATACAATATAAACTAGAAAAATATAAATCCCACACGGTTTGCATCATTACAAAAATATTTTAATGGGCAACAATTTGGTTAATCAACCTTCAGTTGGCTAGCTTGAGGAAGGTCGATTGACCAAAACGTTGCTCGTTAGAGGGATAGTTCAAAAAAATTCTGTCATTCACCTCATGTTGTTACAAACCCATAAGACTTTCATTCATCTTTGGAACACAAAGATGTTCTGCAGGAACCAATGAGGTTCATTCTCGTGTTACGCAGCACGTTTGAGCTTCCGCAGGAACCAGTGAGGTTCATTCTCGTGTTACGCGGCACATTTGAGCTTCCTCAACAACCAATGAGGTTCATTCTTGTGTTACGCAGCATGTTTGAGCTTCCACAACAACCAGTGAGGTTCATTCTCGTGTTACGCAGCATGTTTGAGCTTCCACAAGAACCAATAAGGTTCATTCTTGTGTTATGCAGCATGTTTGAGCTTCTCTAAGAGGTTTGTTGCATCAAGCAAGTTCAGTTGAGATTCTGTTTATGTTTGCTGATCAATGTTTGTATGTGAATAAAAGCATAAATTAAATCTTTTTATCATATAAAGTGATTGAGTCTTTTCCAAAAACTTAAACTTAAACTATTCATAATGAGTCCGGGGGGGTCCGAAAACCAGTCAGTATCTGGTGTGACCACCATTTGCCTCACAACAATGGGCCTCAGGATCTCGTCACGGTATCTCTGTACATTTTAAAATGCCATCAATAAAATGCACCTGTGTTCGTTGTCTATAACATACACCTGCCCATACCATAACCCCACTGCCGCCATGGGCCACTCGATCCACAACGTTGACATCAGCAAACTGCTCACCCACACAACGCCATACACGCTGCCTGCCATCTGCCCTGTACAGTGAAAACCGGGATTCATCCATGAAGAGAACACCTCTCCAAAGTGCCAGACGCCATAGAATGTGAGCATTTGCCCACTTAAGTCGGTTACGACGACGATCTGCTGTCAGGTCGAGACCCTGATGAGGACGATGAGCATGCAAATGAGCTTCCCTGAGATAGCTTCTGACAGTTTGTGCAGAAATTCTTTGGTTATGCAAACCGATTGTTGCAGCAGCTGTCCGGGTGGCTGAGGTGAAGATGCTGGATGTGGAGTCCTGGGCTGGTGTGGTTACACGTGGTCTGCGGTTGTGAGGCCAGTTGGATGTACTGCCAAATTCTCTGAAACGCCTTTGGAGACGGCTTATGGTAGAGAAATGAACATTCAATTCACAGGCAACAGCTCTGGTGGACATTCCTGCAGTCAGCATGCCAATTGCACGCTCCCTCAAAACGACATCTGTGGCATTGAGCTGTGTGATAAAACATTTTAGAGTAGCCTTTTATTGTGGCCAGCCTAAGACACACCTGTGCAATAATCATGCTGTCTAATCAGCATCTTGATATGCCACACCTGTGAGGTGGATGGATTATCTCGGCAAAGGAGAAGTGCTCACTAACACAGATTTAGATAGATTTGTGAACAATATTTAAGAGATATAGGCCTTTTGTGTACATAGAAAAAGTCTTAGATCTTTGAGTTCAGCTCATGAAAAATGGGGGCAAAAACAAAAGTGTTGCGTTTATAATTTTGTTCAGTGTATATTTTTCTACTTTAAATTGCTACAAGACAATTTAGACATCACAACAATAAAATGTACAATATGAACATAATTAATTTTGAGATTTAAAAAAAGTATAACGTTTAAATATCCAATATTGGCAGGTATATAAATAATATTATTTACTAAATTATTATTAAAATAAATATATTCATTTTAATCATAATTTCCGTTTCATTTCAATTCAATCATGACCAAAGCATACAATTAATCCTTTTTCACCAGTTCAGTTCATTTGAATTTGCACACCAGTTTCAGCAGCCCAGATCAGGGGAATGGTGGGGTTGAGCTGGAAAGTGTGTGTGAGTATTTGTGTGTTTGGATGAGGATTAACTGGATCCTTTGTTTTAAACCTCCTGTTTGGCCCCTATCATTCAGTCCCTGTAGTCTTTTACTCCATTAAGCTGGGCTCCACACATACATTAGTTAACAGACTGAAAAAGAGAAAGAGAGCGGATAAGGGATACTCAAAGTCCTGCCTGCAGGCCAAATCTGGCCAGCCATCACAATCCAAATGTTTTTTGATTGATTTGTTTTGCTGCATATGTGTTTGTACTAGTGGAGTTTCATTTATAAATGAATCCTTTATAAGTTTGTAACTCATTCGCTAATAATACGTACTGTTCACGATGGGGAAATGGTTGGAGTTGGATTAGCTAAACCTAACCATCCCCTTCTCAAACTTTCAACCTAATCATGATTTTACAATTTATATGTTTTTGTGTAATCCAAGTTTTACAAAACCTTATGATTTTGCCGTCTTGTTCTAATTGTTATGAGTATGTTTACAGGATCAGTGATTTTGCCAAGACAGACATATTCCTGGGTCAACATATTTTTGTTGATCCTGGACGACATTCCTGTCTGAAAATGTAGTCGTATCCATACCCCTACCCCTAACCCTGCCCATAACTTATCCCTAAAGTCAGAGGGAATTGATAGGTGAACAACACTGATGTTGACATACTTGACATAAACTGTAAACTTGTCCCTTAAATCTGATTGGTTGATTGGAATGTTGTTCCAGGATCAACAAAGATGTTGATCCAGGAACATGTTGCACCTGGTAAAATCAGGTTCAGTGTGTTTACAGCGGCCCAAACTTTAAAAGCTTAACATCAAAAATGTACAAAGAGATAAAACAAACCAAAAAGTCCATCAAAGATTCCACCAACTACTCCACAGTTCTTAATAGGAAAGAAACCAATAACCACTGTAAAGCTGATTCCAATGGTCATAATCAAACAAACATCCAGACAAGGGACAAATATTGCAGAATTGTCCATGTCAATGACAGAGACAAGGATTTCAGTCATGTTCCAATCCGTTGTCATTGTCAGCGACACCGGTTTCATTGTTCCATTGTCATTATGATGAGAACATGCTGGTCATTGTTTCCTGTTCCCAGGATTGAAAACATCACCTGCATCGTCTCGTTCTATTCATGTGTGAATTCCATTCTTGCCCAAGCTGTTGTGCACCTCAGAAGATTGCAGTGAGCGTGTGTTTGTGTGTGTGCAGCTCTGTAAAAAAGTCTAAATTACAATTGAAGATTGCTCAGTGGTGTAAATTAAAAGCCCCAAATGTCCAAATAACCATTCTGTGCTTTGGCATCTTTGTGCTTCTATAGTTAGTCTAAGTGGAGCTGTTTTTCCCTCTAAATGCTCTTCAGCGTTAATGAGGGTTGAGTGTCTAGTAAAGCCCTTCCATTGCTTCACATATCACACTGGAAGACAAACAATATTAATTATACAGTCCATCCACATTTACCCAAACACTCGCACTGCATCTTACTGTATGTGTGTGAAACCTAGTCCAAGCACAGTGAGGATTCACTATCCTATATTCATTCATTCATTCATTCATTCATTCATTCATTCATTCACTCACTCACTCACTCACTCACTCACTCACTCACATTAATGCTTTTGTCCAAAACAGCTTACAGTGCGTGTGAGGTATACATTCAGTAGGTACATTCAGTTGGTTGCAAGTGATGTTAAAGGTATAGTTCACCCCCCCCAAAAAACTTGTCATAATTTCTACTCACCATTTCTTTCTTCTGCAGACCACAAAACAAGGTAATTTGAGAAATGTTATAGGGATAGTTCACCCAAAAATGAAAATTACCCCATGATTTACTCACCTTTAAGGTGTATATGACATTCTTCTTTCAGACGAATACATTCAAAGTTATATTAAATAATGTCCAGGGTAATCCATGCTTTATAATGGGAGTGGATGGTGGCCCAAAATTTGAAGTCCAACAATTGCACCCATCCATTATAAAAGAAGTTCACACGGCTCTAAGCCTTCTGAAGTGAAGCAATGCCTTTGTGTAAGAAAAATATCCATATTTAAAACTGTAATCTCTAGCTTCCGCTAACCGTCATACACGCGTTCGTGAGAGAGTGGCATCCCAGTTTATGACGTAGGACGCAGGCGCAGTGTGAGCTCCGGTGACGAACACGGAAGCACAGAAGAGAGAGCAAAACAAAATACCGGTCACAAATTAAAAGTACAAAACTAGGATTTGTTAAGAAAAATGTCTGAGGATTTTGATATAAGCCAAGAGGACAACATGGGGCCGAGGATCAGCTCCAGTAGCCACGTCGCAGCCGTAACGCGCCGCCGTGGTGGTGCTCATGCGGGATATGGGAAGCTATACCAACAGAGGTTGAGAGTGTTTGCTGCTATGAATGGGCGAATTGAATGCCACCTTTAGAAGTTATTGAGGCTGCCGGTGAGAGGATTGAGCGCTGCTGTGTAACATAATATGAAGGCTTTCTGCCTTTTGTTGAGCCAAAGTGTACTCAAAGTAGTATTCTCCTTACCTCGTATAAACTGGAGGTGTCGACCAAGGCCTGAAGGGCCTGGTTGTACAGTCTGTGGAGTAAGTTTTTTTTGTGTGTGTGTGTAAATATTATATCTTGTTATAGGTGTGGGCTAGCTGTATTCACTCTATGCATTTGTTTTACAGTCATGTTGGTGGCATACCGAGTTGTGCTAGTTTTAAATGTTAAATTGCATGTAGAGATTAAAAAAATATATATATAATTTAAAAAAAATGTACAACAGTTACATGAGCGATTACTTAAACTTCATATAGCAATCATATTACAGTATTTGTTAAATAGATACCTCATTTGGCTGAAACAACAGCGCAGGCGTAGGCACAGCTGACGATTTCAGATGTCGTGCTTCCACTCTTCTCTGCCTTGTAATCCTCGAAGCGGAAATGTTGACTGCACAGCACGCTCTTATATAATTTTCCCACAAGTGTATTTACATCCCAGCGAATAGCGAGCAGCCATAACTTCAATCGTTCAGGATCCTTTACAGGGAATTTGTGAAATGGTGCATCTCCCTTTGATGTCGACGCATGTAATCTCAACTTTAGCTTTGTTGAAGCAACCTGGATATTCACAAGAAATCACCATTTTAATTCTAATAAAATGTATAGTTCAAACAATTTGCGTGGATTTCCTTTGCTGTACACAACTTGGTTCTCGCGAGACTAGCATATTCTCACCGGAGCTCACGCTGTGCCTGCGTCTTACGTCATAAACTGGGACACCACTCAATTGTGAACGCGCGTATGATGGTTAGCGGAAGCTAGAGATTACAGGTTATAAAGTTTTAAATATGGATATTTTTCTTACACAAACACGTCGCTTTGCTTCAGAAGACCCTTATTAACCCCCCGGAGCCGTGTGGACTTCTTTTATAATGAATGGGTGCATTTTTTCTGTCTTTAGAATTTGGGACACCATCCACTCCCATTATAAAGCATGAAAGAAGAATATCATATACACCAAGGACGGCTTGAGGGTGAGTAAATCATGGGATAATTTTCACTTTTGGGTGAACTATCCCTTTAAGCAGTTTTGGATGGAGAATATTTCTCAAAATATTTTATGTTCAACAGAAGAACGGTTTGGGACGATATGAGGCTGAGTAAGTGATCACAATTTTCCTTTTTGGGTGAACTGTCTCTTTAAAAGGAGGGTCATTTTTAATCTAGAGCACATCTGATTGGACCGAAATCAGTGTAGTGCAAGATGAGTCATCAGTATTTTTAGGTTGATTTGCCTAGAAGAGAAAGTAAATTTTAAATGCGTAAATCTGCTAATGTTTTAGTTATGAGTACAGGAAGACTAAAAGAACCCCAAGCTGAGAGCCTATGTATATAATCTAGATCTTTTTTATAAAAATAATATAGCCCTTCCAAGACCCCTTTATAGCCAAAATGGTTCTTGATAGAAGTGCTTATTTGCTAAAGCAAATGAGCTGGAAAAAGCAAATGTATTTGTCTTGTTATACTGTATCAAGCCATGAAAGTAGAGCAAAGACTGCATTCATTTGCCTCCTATAGACTCTATAGACTGATGGAGAAATGCAAATGTGTGACAGACAAATGGGAGGAGGGGGAGGTTGCAGTGGAAACGTGGGGAATAAATCTGTAAAGGAAGAGAAATCAGAGAGAATGTTACATGTTAAATGAGCTTATTATGGGATTATAATCAAGTAGATAAAGCCATAGAGACTGAAAGATCCTGCACAAATCCCTTCCACCAGCTCCTTTTCTCCTTTAGCAAGTCTTGTTCATATACAAATATGTAAATGCATATTTATTCTCTAACAGTAACTATACTTCTTATTCATATACAAATATGTAAAAGCATATTTATTCTCTAACAGTCACTATACTGTATTTGCCTTTTTGTTTTTGGATGTGTTTTTTTGTCCGTTTTATTTAGTCCATGCCGCCTTTGTTTCTTTCTCTCTGTTGTTTTTTGTTGGTATGCAGAGTCAGTCTCTGGCATTGCTTACCAGTTCAAACACACTCACACTCTCTCTCTCTCACACACACACACGCACAGACTGTCTCCGCTCCAACAGACAGTGAGAGATTAGGATCCAAGTGAAGCCTGCTCAGAGGCGGAGCTCAGAGGGAGATTGGGATATAGAGGGGGTGGGGCATATATTGAGAGTGGGTGGAGTCTTTGGGAATGGGTGTGGCTATGTAAGCAATAGAGGAAAATAAGAGTATTGAATAGGGAAACTATATATATGGATTTTAATTTTTATTATTATTATTATTATTAATGGATGGATTTTTGTATTTTATGAATATAGATTTTTTTGATGGCACATGTCAACATCTTAGAGAACAGGGTGGCCGATGACCGATATAAAGCTTGTATAGGCTTATATGATAGCACACTATTTAATTTAAATAATAGCACACATGAATAATTTCTGCAAATAAACTGACATTCATTTGACATAATATTCAGTAGATAATTATAAATGAATCATTTGAAAAGATTCAATTAGAGAAAAAAAATTAATTTGTTAAAAAAAAAAACACTAGGTTCTCAGTGCTGTCAAAATAAAAGTCCTGCTTCCATAACTTATCAGCTTATCAGCCAAACAGAAAAATGTAACCGCCATTGCAGATGAAAAAAAATAATAATAACAATAATGGCTGAAAATAACAGTTTAAGTAAAGTAACGAGTTTATTACCTGGATTCAGATTTAGCATTTTCCTTCATGTCAGTCTATGTTCATAATAAAAAATCTGTTTAAATGTCTGATGTATTATCTTGTCCTTTTAACAGTTAAGGGGTTTTCCCGTGACTGATAGCACTAGTAAAAGCATTTGTCAGTTGTCTTGTTCTGTGTTCACAACAATTCAGTCTTTTCAATGTAAAAGTCTTCGTTACTGACTGACACACTCATAAAGACAGTCTTTGCCGCCATCTAATGGCGTAATAATGTAACTTCTGTTGCTGTTCCCTGTCAGGGACTATTTTTTCCGGCGGAAGGAAGGCTTTTATCGAATGTTTTCTTAATGAAAGTTGCATTAATACATATTTTTGGCTTTAATATTTGTAATGTGTGGTAACCGTTTTATAAAAGCAATAAGGTACTCGAGGCTAGTGCTGTATCGTGAATAAGTAACGGCTGAAGGTGTTGCATATATATTTATATATATAAAAGTTTGTTTACACACACACACACACACTATATATATACATATATATATATATATATATATATATATATATATATATAATCTGAAGCACCAATGTGCAAATTGAAATGCATTATTTTCTCAATTCCATTTGGTGTCTCTAGTTTGTTCTGAAATCACTTACAGCAGCAATAAGATAAGAATGAAATTAATCCTGGATTGACTACATTTCATTTGGACTTCCAGTTGAAGAGAGAAAGAGGAATGAATCTAAGAGGTACGAGGTATTTGTTTTAGGTTTGTTTGAGTAAATGATGTGGTTCTGCTTGGCTGGGCATCATCTGCGTACATGAATCTTTATTAAGCACAGGCAACTCTGAACAACAGAGCCCCACAGACATGTTCAACAAGCACTTCTCCTGTATACTGCAATGTCTATGCCTGTCCCACAGATCATGATGACCTTGTTGGGTATCTTTCCGTGTGGTGTAAGACTTTGTCCGGGGTATCTACACCGATATCTGCTCCTGATAACAATTACTGCCTATATCTGCTGTAGGAGGATAATCAGGAAGGAAATAAACAGGAAATAACACAATGTTCCATCTTGTTTTCTTCCTCAATGCTGAGTGAATTATAACCCGAAAAAGCCTGAGAAGAGAAGAACAATGTTCATGTAAATGTCACATAAATGCATTACCAAAGCTCCAGGAGACAGGGCCTGTTAAAGCGCTCATGGTGTCGTGGTGTGATGGAGCATTTCCTCTTCAATTGATGCAGGCTGCTGTGAACAGGCAGGACGAGTGGATGTATGGTCAACAGCTCACCATAGGCTATTAATGATCTTTAGCAAACTCACTTTTCTGGCCAACTTTGTGGCCTTTCTTTCTGTTCTTCATCGTAACCAAATATCTTACTGGGTATGTTACTGCTGCCTTGCACAGATCATTCACACGAATGTTTAATATGAATCTAAAAAAATATACCAATAGATTTCTATTATTTTTATGTAAAGCTAATCTTACTATAAACTATCCCCAATACAAATAATTCTGTTGTCTGTTGAAAATTCTTTATCATCACAGGAATTAATTACATAAAAAAGGGGTGTAACGATACACAAACATGAAGGTTCAATACGTACCTTGTTTTCATGACAAATTTATTTGAACATTTATTAAATAATTAAGACATTACTAACAGTTAAAGTAAATATAATTAATATATAAGGTAAAATAGGGCACATATTTAGTGAAATGCTCCCTCTAGAGTTGATTTCTCTAGTGAACTAACATGCTGTGAACACTAAATGACTTGCCTGAGGTAAATGTAATGCTACGTGAGATATTATTCTCAAGCTGTTTTATTGATGTCTTTCCGCGATTTAAACACTGGTTGCAAGATTACACGTAAACGTGTATGCATAGATCGATCATCTCATCTTCTTCTTCTTCTGAGATTTTTCCTATTGTGGCTATTAGCAAACAGCGTTGCATTACAGCGTGCGTCCCCTTCTGGATTGGAGTGTGGATCGCCTGTGTCTGACTGTATGTGCCTCATGTCAGTACCTTGACAGTTCGGGATGAATACATGTACCTTTATACCCCTGATATATATATATTTGGGGGTGTTTTTAAATACTGGAAACTTATCATTTTTGTCTATATTTAAGTCTATTTTTTTATGGATGTCTTTATACAGTTTTATCTCTAGAGTATTGTAAACACACAAACACATGCTTGTGCAGAAGTATGTTAGTGTCTTGTTCATTTTGTTAGTCTCCAAACACCTTACTCTGATCGCTTTTGCTTTCATCTTCCCTTCATTCTCTTGTTTATTTGTCTCATCCTCTCTCCATCTTTCCTCTTTCCATCAAACTAATATCTTCTTTCTGTCCTCGGTTCCTTCCACTTTCTTTCTTGAATATCCTCCAAGCCTTGCTCTCCTGCCAAAAACGCACAAGTGTATGTGTGTGTGTGTGTATTTGTGGCAGTGGAGGGCGTAACGCAGTGCTGTTCATCCTCCTCCAAGTCATTTTTGTTTGTCTTTCATCCAGACTCCCCACCTCTGTCCCCTTTCATCCGCAAGCCCTCCATCTCGAGGTGGCAGTCCCACCGGTCATAGCAGGCCGAGTTGGCTGATCTGTACCTACAGTGACAGGATGATTCGGAGAACAAAAAATCAATCATCTTAATTTCTGGATGCACTGAAGTGAACTCATGCAATCTAATGCACACAGACTCCAGCGCAGTTAAACACACCATCGGCCCTATTGATTATGCCACCTGCTGTGTATTTGTGTTGTGTTGTGTGTGCTTGTGTGTGTGTGTGTGTGTGTGTTGCGCACAGAGAAGACGTTCCATTCATGCACAACTATTCATCATATAATCTTTTTCAGTCTTGCCTCCCTGTCCTGCCTTGATTTTTATTCCTCTCCCTCCCTCTCTGTAGTTTATATCTACAGCGATTGCAGGCTGCTTTATGACACTCAGCTGAACAATAGAGACAAGCCTTTCTCTCTTTTTCGTTTGCACTCTTTTGATCCTGCTTCCTTTCTGCTGCTCCGTAATTAAAACCAACGGCTTTCCATTGCTCCATGAGAGATACAGGAAAGATTATAAAGAAACAGGAAAGATTATAAAGAAACAGTAATACTAAATGATTCAGAACATGTGTAACTCAAAGGGATAGTTCACACAAAAATGAAAATTATGTCCTCATTTGTTTTACCTCATTCTCTCCAAACTCAAATGACTTACTTTGTTCTCAGTGGTATGAAGTGGTGTCACTAGTTTATTAATCACTACTAAATCTCCCACTTAACATTAATCTTGCACGCGCACACACACACACACACACAAAAACATTATAACACTTAATTTTAGCATTTACTCTCCCTTTTGAGTGCCATGGGCAAAGCATGCTGGGAAATAGAAATCCCAGCCAGTTTCTGTTAAACTTAAGTTTGTCTAAATTAAAAAAAATAAGTTCATAAAACTCAAAACAATGAAACAGTTCAGTTTACTTAAAATATATCAGTTCTGTGAACTTGAAAGAAAAAAAAAAAGCTCTAAATATTTATAAAAGTTCATTTGACTGAACTAATTTGTTTAATTTAAGTTTGTCCTACTCAAACCAATTAATTATTTTGGGTTTACAGTGCACAATTTTGTTCAAGCAGACTGAAGGCCTCCTCTCACGTGACTTTCCCCCATTCATTCCCAATTTCCCCCCACTGCTTACTTTAGGGGGTCTGTTAAAACTTAATGGGCTCAGGGGAGGCAAGAGGCACGCGGACTCCTGCTGTAACTAATGTCACATTTTGTAATATTTGCATTGTTTTATTTTTTGTAATATGGATTTTCTCATCCAATTTTTTGAGGAGGCACTGCCTCACTTGCCTCTTCGGAGGAAACACCCCTGCATGTTCTGTGGAACACAAAAGGAGAAGCTTAATGTACAGTGCTTGTCCTTTTATAAATGGGACAGATCCAAATTCAGACTATTTTTTTCCTCCCAAATTTAGCAGCAAATCAGTTCCATTTGTGAATGTGTCATTCAGACAAAATATTCTTCAAAGTTTCGCCTGATGTGTTACGCAAAAGAAAAAAAGTTTTGACAGCCTTGGGGGTGAGTAAATTGACATAATTTTCATTTTTGAAAGAACTATTCCTTTACATAGTGGTTCTCAAAGTGTGAGATCAGCAGGAGAAAAACAACAATAAAAACAACAACAACAACAGTAAACAGCATTCGGGTGCATGAATAGCCGGATAAAAGGCTTTATAAAAGGCTCTCTGCCTTTTATAAAGCAGCACCGAACAGCAATTCCTCTAAAACGTTCTTCTTCAGACCACTGGCTTTGCAGCATCTGAACAAGCCAGACATAGAAGATTCTTACCATAGAAAAGCACCTCTTCAGCAGATGGCATCACAAGTGACCAAAAAATGTTTGAGAACCACTGCTTTAACTGTTGTATCAATGTGTCATGTAAACAGGCTTTAAGTGCCTGGTTTACAGCCATTTACAACCTACCTTTTTTTTTTTTTAGTTTTTAAGCTAACGGGAGAATCACTTAATATGCTTCTGGCAACAACCTGCTTTTAATGCAGCTCTGGAATTTTTGTCATTATTTTTATATAAAGAAAAAAATAAAAGGTCGAAAGCCTTTTCACTAAAAGTCACTGGTTTGGAAAAAAAATATAGTAACTTAATAAAAGACTATATCAAATTCAAGGCAGACATTTTTAGAGTCAAGCATAGCAAAGTTGCTTTTTGCCCAATAAGAATGTGCCGGCTTATGGTCTTTGTATCCTTACCACACGACAAGCTCTCCGCTGAGATTCCCATAGTTAAATCAAGCTGTTGTGTACTCTGACACCTCTGATTTCAACCAGTAGGGAGTCCAGGGTCCGTCACGGGTTAGCAGGCAGGTGAAGTTCCTCTGAAGTGCCCAATCGATTTCTTTCCTCCCAGAAACCCTGGTGGCAAAAAAATCTATCCCACATAACATCAAATAGCTCTCAGGCCAGGCGTATGTCCTCTGGTGTATGTCCTCTGGCTTTCTTCCTGCTGCTGTTGGGAGCTGACAAAGGCCCCTCAAGTCATTTCCAGAGCTGGCGTTTGGCAAGTCATCCCTGGGAGTGTGATTGTGTGACCTGCGGACTGTGTGTGTGACAGTGCCCATTGAGCTGCTAAAAGCTCTTAATAACAACGCCGGCCACTTCAACACTTCTCGGAAGACACAAGCGGAACCTTGACCTTTAGTCTGGTTAAATCACAGCACTGCAAAAAGCACTTTTACTCAGAGTACTTCCTTTTACATGTAAAAGCAAACTCAGCTTCTCATCAGTGTTGAAGAAGCTACTTTGAAACTGTAGATTCCCAAGGTGCAAAGTTCTCATAACTTTCTCATAACTCGTACACGTATATAGTTAAATTGTTGAATGAAATGCTGAGATAGATTTTTTTTATTTTTTTATTTCTAAATAAAATTTATTTAAAGAGAGAGGCACAATTTGCTCAATAAACCACTGTTTAATAAAAAAAGAAGAAAAAAGAAGCAATTTTATGTTTACTTTTCTCCACTCTGCTGTACTGAACCATGACTTCAATACCGAGGTACATACCGAACCGACATATTTATGTACCATCACACTGCGAATAGATAGATAGATAGATTTTTGTGAATCACTGGACTGTATTATGTATGTTATATAATGTAAAAAACACAGTGATCATTTTAACATTACACTGCTATTGGTTGGAAAAAATTAGTTGGTGTGGTCAGATTAGTGAAATTACGTCAAAATTTTGCAAACAAAAAAGGTCTTTCTCAATAGTTTAGCAATGCACGAAACAGCTCATACAGAACTCACAACCATGCCAAATCCATAATTTATTGAAATGACTAGGTTTCACAACTTGATTAGAGACCACACCTTTACTGTAAAAGCTACACTTGGTGCGTTCAAAGTCACATACTGAGTAGGTACTACATTTGAATTTAAATTAACTTCGCAACTGTTAAAAAAGTATGTTCTGTTTGAATATGGGCAGTATGAATGAAATTCAAACATACTATATCTGCCATATTGTCATGTGACCTACCAGCATCAGTTGTATTGCTTCACTACCCTGCCATTTATAAATCCACTCCTGTGGCCTTATGGGACAGTAAAGTTTCAATTCAGTGCACACTGTTCAGATAATACTATTCTTCTGGCGTACTGTTTTTCACATACTATATAGTAGGAAAGTATTCGATTTCAGTCTTAAAAACAGCTGAAGAACTAACTGAAGTTAGTAGCATGCCTACTTTTATTTTGCTGCATATTTTGCTAAAGTCCAACAAAAAAACACCTAACTGACTCAAGCCGACCTCTGAATAATTGTTTAAACCAGCAAGTCTGTTCCTTCTGTATGGGTAATGACTTTTAAGCAGTAAATAATAGATGAGCCTCTGAAAATTCACCCAGGGTTATGTTTATTTATTAGCCTGTTTTCTCTCATTAGACTCCATCTGACATTTGATCTGGCCACGGCTGCACTTTCCACACAAGTCTAGACTGTGTCACCCTTCAAATTAACGAATATGAAGGGGTGCCACGGCAAGTAAAGCTCTGTAATATGAATAAAAATGGTATTTAAATCAGAATCCAGCTGATCTCCTGTCAGGCCTGGCTGTCTCTCCTCCCATTCATTATACAGCTTTGTCACCAGTGTCTCTCTTTCACTCCTCCTCTCCCCCCTTTTTCCTTTTCATCCTGCCATCTCCAGCAAAGACCCTTTGTAGTGACAAAAAGCATGTGTGTTTGTCTATGACAGGTGTGTTAATGTGCCTCTGTTTAGCACATTGGGTGCTAATGGGAGTCTTTGCTGTGAAGAGAGCGAGCACGACAGGGTAACCGCCGAACAGAAAAAAAGCATGCGTCCAAACTCAAGAGGTGAGACGGATCTCTAATTTGCCTCACCTCCAGACAAACCCCACTCTAATCCCATATCGGGCTGTCAAGTAGGGCAGGAGATCCAGGATTCTGTACCTAAAGAATGGTGCGTTTGAAGTGTGCGTCATACGGCATGCATGTCTTTGTGTCTAGGGCAATCTGCCTCAAGGACAAGTTAAAAGTTTAGTCGAATAAAATCCCTCAGAACTCTTCAAACCCAAATGGCTGGAGGCCTGTATGGATTAGCGATTTCTCTTCAAAGCCTCGAATCAAGATTTGGCTGCTAATTTACACATTTAAACAAAATGTCAAAATTGCTAGTGGTTTTGCGTGCCAGGTAATGACTACCTTTGAGACGGCCCTGCCAAGGCAAACCTCGCTCATCAATTTAGCACATCACGCAACCCTTTCCAGCAATGCTAATGTTGCTTTTTTGAGGCCGTGAAAACTAAGAACGCGGTCTGCTGTGAGTTTCTTTGAGGTTGGAGTGTGGTCTCAGGAGGTCTTGATTTATTGTGTGAATTAGCGGGAGTATCTCTCTTGTAATGCTGGAACCTCACTGGCCCGTAATATTTTTCAGTGCTCTCAATCTTGTTGTATCTCTGTGTGCAGTGTACCGATCTATCGCTCAAAGTTGTTTTTGTCTTTCTTTGCTCTGCTTGTGTTTTATCTGTACAGAAAGCCATTGTGCTTTGCAGTGGCCATGCTTGTCTGCTCCTTTTTTTTTTTTAGGCAGGGAAGCTGGGACCGGTTTGATGAGTAAATATGTGGTACTTTGATTATTTTTTTCATCTCCGCTCTCTTGTTCAAATCAAAAGGAATGTGACCCATTGGGTCATGTGCAATTCTAAAAACTAGACGCTATTATCTCTTGCCATTTTGCTAGTGACCGAGTCACAAATTAAAGTGGAAAACTGAGAGCTGTCAAACACAAAATTAAATATGATTGTGTAACATAGATTTTTTTCTTTAAAGAACCGAATAACAGCCACTTCCGCAAGAGAAAGTTTTAAATAAATAAATACATTTTTTTTGCTAATTAAAGAGGAATTTACACACTGGATAACACTATATTGAGATCAAAAGGCCAGATAGTTAATAATGAGTAACACAAATTTAGACACAATATTATAATTTATTAATTTTTAATGCAATGAAAACAAAGTCATGGCAGAATCAACCATTGTGTGTCTTAGAGCAACACACAGTAACGACACTCATATATGAATGAGTGTTTATGAATAAATTAATGAATCAATCAAGTATCTAATTCATTGACTCACTCGTAAAGACAGTCACTTGTTTTGTTGCTCAATGAATCAGTGTTTTTGAATAAATCGTTGAGTGAATGTTTAAATTACTTAGTTTCATTCCTGAATGTGTCTGAACAAATCTGTGAGTGAGTGATTCAGTGACTCACTTATAAAGACAATCACTTGTTTTGTTGCTTAATGAATCACATGAATCACACAAAGTAATTTTTTTTCAGTGACTTACTCATAAATGCAGAAAGTTGTATCATTTCTAAATGTGTTTGAACAAAACTGTGTTTTTGAGTGATTCAAGGACTCACTCAAACATTCAATGATTCAAGGACTGTTTTTTTCTCTTAATGAATCAGTGTGTTTGAAAGAATTGTGTGAATGATTCAGTGACTCATAAAGACTGTCAGTTGTTTTGTTTTTGAAAAAAAAAAAAGTTAAATGAATCTTTAAGTGACTCACTTTGAAAGACAGCCACTTGATTCATTCCTGAATGAGTCTGTGTATGGTTGACAAAATCTGTTGAGTGATTCAAGGACTTACTCATGAAGACAGACACTTATTTTGTTCCTGAGAAAAAAAAATCAATCAGACATTCTTTCTCAACAATTGTAACTTGCAGAAAGAGTTGCTGAAAAATCCCCACACCTAATACATTGACTTGACAGTCCCATCTGGAATGTGCAAACACATAAGCGAAGTTAAAAAAAAAAAAAAAAAAAAAAACCCAGCAGAAAGTCTTTGTGTTGTTGGAATATACATCAGCACCCTTGAACCTGGTTAATCAAACTCGAGGACCGGAACAAACTATTATAATGTCCAATATCACTGGGATGAAGAGCAGCTAGCGAAACATGCACAAAAACTTATTGAGTGCACCTTTAATGCTGCTTTTACTAGTTCAAACATTGCTCTAGTAAAAGAGTGCTGTCAAATATTAAAATAAAATAAACGTTTGTTTTTACATAATATATGTGTTTGTTCTGTGTATAATTATTATGTATATATATATATATATATATATATATATATATATATATATATAAATAGACACATATATTAAGTAAAAACAAACTTATTTCGGATGCGATTAATCGCGATTAATCATTTGACAGCACTTTCATATATTTGTACAAAGTGAGATTTGTAAGGATTAACAAAGTGAGATTTGTAAGGATTGCTCTAGTAAAAGAGTGCTGTCAAATATTAAAATAAAATAAATGTTTGTTTTTACATAATATATGTGTTTGTTCTGTGTATAATTATTATGTGTATATATATATATATATATATATATATATATATATAAATAGACACATATATTAAGCAAAAACAAACTTTTATTTCGGATGCGATTAATCGCGATTAATCATTTGACAGCACTTTCATATATTTGTACAAAGTGAGATTTGTAAGGATTAACTGTAATAAGTTTTGCAGTTATCTATATTCAGATCAGTCATTTATTGAAAGTGTTCTTCCCATGTGTCCCTAGGCAGACATCTCTGACCAGGTGTGTGGAAAAGCAGGTGGCACTCTGGAAATAAACAGAGACAAGCAGTCAGCCACACCTGGTGATTTGAACCTAAACCCCCTCTGATTATGTCCATTACCCGAGTCACTGGTCCATGCTCCCATAATGCCACTCGACCAAAC
This sequence comes from Elopichthys bambusa, assembly GCA_037101425.1. Classification (NCBI taxonomy): domain Eukaryota; kingdom Metazoa; phylum Chordata; class Actinopteri; order Cypriniformes; family Xenocyprididae; genus Elopichthys; species Elopichthys bambusa. Next base: position 3,938,863 of record CM074445.1, on the reverse strand, counting down.
TATAGTCTTTTCTCTGACCTAATCCTCCCTGCCTTTCTGGCTAGTGGGAGTCAGCCCGAACTTTGATGTCTAGTGACGGAGAACAAATACCCGCTCTCCGCTGAAGGCAGGAGTTGATTTCTCCACCTCTGAAGGTTTACCCAGCCCTCCCCGCTGCGACCTGACATTAAATACACAAGGGCTGAGGGCAAGAGGTGTTGGTCTGATTTAAAATTGAGGCCTCCACAAGCATGAGTAACAAACTGAGACAGGCCTCAATAGGTCGATTTTGGCTTTAGATGGACGCCACAAACACTTGGCGAAGAAGCGAGAAATGAATAAATTTAGGAGGAAATGTTCTTCAGAACTAATTCTATGCACAGAGCTTTTATCATCTCTCTCGGTATGAATAATAATGATGAACCAGACTCACTGTGTCTACGTGTGTGGTTAAGCAAAAATAAAATAAATTCACAATTGGTTCCTTGTAAAAGACTGCATGCAATATAACTTAAATTTGAAACCATGTATCATGAATACTGTACATTGTTTAGAGTAAGCTATCTATTAGCATTTGCATTAATCTCAATAGCTGTCGCATAAAATAATATTACCAATATATTGTTGCTTGCACAAAATGTTATTTAGTCCGAATACATGAATAGTTTTGAATGGAATCAATGGAGAAAGAACTGGATGTTGCAGGGGCTAATGAGGCCAGCTAAACTTTGACCTTTTGATCATCCTATTTGCTTAAGTACAGTGTTATTGTTCATGTGTATTTTGCAACCCAATCTCACGGCAATTCGTATGTATTTTATGAGGTGGCGAATTCGTACGATTTCGTACAACCTCACTTGTACGACCTCACTTGTACGAATTAGAATGTTTGAAAAATTGTATGTATTTTACGAGTTGCCAAATTTGTATGAATTTGTACGATTTACCTACCCCTAACACCGCCCCCAAACCTACCCGTCACTGTGGTTTAGACAAATCGTATGAATTTGTATGAGTGAGGTTGTATAAATTTGTATGAATTAGCCATCTCGTAAAATATGTACAAATTGGTTGTGGGATAGCTTTTTATTATTATTATTATTATTATTTTTATGACGAATTGATTTTTGTATCTCAGAGACTTCACTTTGGAAAATGAAGATTCTGTCATCATCTACTTGCCCTCCTGTATGACTTTCTTTCTTTTGTGAAATACATTCAACCTTGTCCATACTATGAAAGCCAAAACTTTTAAGCTACAAAAAGGAAGCTCCATAAAGGTAATGTAAAATTTAGGCGATTTGAAAATTGTCACCATGTTTGATGTATTTTTTATATACGTGTATATCAATGATGAGTGTGAGTTAGTGTTAATTTCGGTAATGAAATCTTTGACGAAAAATGTTCGTCAACAAAGTTTTTTCCCCTGACTAAGACGAGACGATGACGAGATCATATTAAGGCCATTAAACGATATCTGTGACTATATCAACATGCAATATTCTTGACGAAAAAAGACAAGACTACAATGTAGTTAAAAGAACGAAAACTTTACTAAAAACTTTTTTATTTTTGTTGAATAAAGAGGTGCCAAAACATTTCAGACTGCTGTACAAGACTCTATTAGGCGAGCTTTCATGTTTGCGGTTGCCAGATACTAAGAGCTAAAATCCCCCAATCAGAGCATTTTTTTGTTTGTTTGTTAAATGGATATGTGGCCGGCTTTTTGTTTTATGCAATTGTTGTATCTGGCAACCATTTGCACACCCTCTCTGCGGAGGTGCCATGAAATGTAAAAATAAAATTCTCAAATGACAACAATCATTGCAATTAAAATTGAGCAAAATAATAAATGATAATTTTTTTAAAATTATTTTAACCATTATACAGTATGACGAAGTGACGAAGTTTCCATTGACTAAAACGAGACTAAAATGCTCAGACATTTAGTTGACTAAACGAAAACAGGATAAGGTTGACTAAATATGATAAAAACTAAAAGTTACATTTGACACAGGACTTAGAAGACTAAACTAAAAAATAGTTGACAAAATGAACACTAGTGTGAGTAAATGATGACCGAATATTAATTTTTGGGTCTCTTTAATTGATGACATTGAGGTCAGAGGTCAATGGTCATGTCAGTTTTGTGATGTGACAAGGCTTGTACTGTTAAATAATAATTAGTCTTGAGACGGGTCTGCTACTGTCCACATGTTAAAATAAAAAGCCCTACAGGATTGTCTGTCTTTACTCCTCAGAAGAGAATGTTTTTATGACAGAAAATAGCAACATTATTTCACCAAAGCAAAAGCACTATAAAAACCTATTTTATTACGCTTCTATCTTATTCAACCTCCAAGCCATGCATCTTTATATGATCTTTTCCCATTAGAAAGATTGAACCATCTGCCATGTGTTTTTGACTTCCCACTTTAGCAGTGAAAATGTTCATAAAGGATCTAATGAGAGCTGTATGTTTTGTGTCAATAGTGAATTAGACCGTGACAAATGAAATCAGCGTAAAAAAAAAAAGAGCCAGGCGGGTCGGGTTGGTGGAGCGGTTCCGCACCTGTCGATGACAGGATGTGACACGTGTGGAACGCGTTTGACTGCAACACCTGCCACATGAAGGCTCTCAGACTGCGAAAATAGGAGTGAGCGCTGGCAGTTTACATTCACATTCATATAGACCGACAACAATGCTGTTAATTACTTTTATGACAATTTTTGCTGCTTTATGCAGTTCCATCAATGCACTCAATCAAAATCAATTCTGTCATTTACCCAAAAGGTCTCCATTATTTACAGCGTTCAGATAGCTGCTCTAAAAATGCGGCTTGCCAAGCTGCAAGCTAGTCATGAGTAGTTAAAGGGGTGGTTCACCCAAAAATGAAAATGCTGTTGTCATTTATTTGTCTTTCTTTTGTGGAACAGAAGAAAAATATCTGTGTTGCAATGAAATTCTATAGGGTCTAATGTTGTTTTGGATCCCGTTGACATTCATTGTATGGGTAAAACAGATATTCTTATATGTCAGGTTTGAAATGACAGAGGGGTGAGTAAATCAAAATTTTCATGTTGGGTGAACTATCCCTTTAAGATACACAATCTACTAACAAAAATAGCTAACTACAGTGCAGCTATTCAAATGGGCAATACTACTTAATCTTAAAGGTGTCATGAACTGCATTTTTTATTTCATAATATTCTACTTATTAAGATTTTTACATCAACAATTGTTTTGAAAATTTCCCATGTTGAAAGATACCTCATTACATTTTGCCAACAATGTGAAACATTTATGTGTATTACATACAGTATGCTTTACTGTAAAAAGTCATTCTGTGGGTTTGTAGATTTCATGGAATTTAATCATGTAAACTTTATTTAACAAAATTAATTAAAATCTTCTGTAACAAAATCTACTCAATTTTGTCCATAAGGATTTATCTATTCTTATTGAGTAATTCCAAACAGAGAGAATATTGAATGAATCCAACATGACGGAAATGAGTTGTTTTCAATTGACAAGCATTTCCGATTGCAGTGCGCGCTTTTAAGAAATGGCGTGGAGTTTCCCGCAGCAGACAGTGTGAGGACATTTCTGATGGCACTCTTTTTGGGGGCTTTGCTTAGTTTTGTGTTAATTTTAACAAAGAAGACTGAATAAGGCAGCTGTAACCCTATTCAGCACTGCTATCTGCTTTTGAATGGTTTATGTTCACGAATGTGGAGGCTAACGACAATGACGATCTAACAACGCTATTTTCCAGCTAATTCTTTGACAAAGGTAAGGAATATAATTGAATTTATTTCTTAAAACTGTTGTTAATTGTCCAGGTTGTGTGTTATTACCACCAACAAAGTAGGAAATCCTGTTTTAGACCGATTAATGGCTAAAGCAGATAAGCTAAAACTATTAGCCTATCGCTACCATTCAACAGTGTATGCCGTTTCCAGTGCTCACAAGCACAGCTCCCTTTCCAGCCCTTTTAATTATCATTTCAACATTTTGTTTAACTCTTACAACAAACTATGAACATAGATTCATTTGGTTGCATAGTATAATTAAGTATTAGAGTCACAAAAATGAATTAAAGTGCAAAAAAATGCAGTTAACCGTTAAAACATCTAAATGTAGTTGTGGTTTTTTTTTCCTCATGTGTTTTTTAATAGGTGCAACATAATGAGATGGCGGTGTAAAATCTGCAGAATGCAACAAGGAGTGATCTTTTACATTACAAGGGGTGATAAATAATCACATATTCTTAATAAAGAGATCTTTGACGTCTTTCTGTTAAAATCTGTAAAAATACTTAAAATCCGATTTTAAATAATTACTTAATATTATTAATAATATTAATTTTGTGTTATGTCAAAATAATTTCATTAAGTAGTATTCATTAATATAGTTTTGTTTTGTCCAGTGAACCCAATATTTTTGTTTAAATTTTACTTAATTTTTTTGTGTGCTATTTGCAGTTACTCATTTTAAATGGTTCACTTTTAAGGAGCTCATTTGATAAATTTTAACTCAATTCTTAATTGTTACATTTTAATTAATAATATTGCTTGTGATCTGTGGCCACTTTTTTTTTTGAGTAGATATAGGGTATTATTTTTTACAGTCTTGGTTGTGGCAAATAAAGTTTTAAGTACTTGAGTTACCACAGTTATATTAACCCCATAAATGCTGAAGCAAAGGAAAGAACAGCAAATCACAACTAAAACTATTGACGGTTTGTCTGTGGCGCTACAGTATACTCAGTACATGGGTCAATGACGTGACTTGTCACTTTTTTGTCCAAAGGCCTTAATAATAATAAAAAAACAAAGATTTGACATCCAAAGTATGGAAGGTAGTACAACTAGATCTCTTTTATTAAATCCAAAAGGTTTTAAATATATTTTGCTACATATAAAGGTATTTTAAAGATTTTGAAGTGTCAAAAGGTCATTCGGTTTAACCGTCCAAAGGCCAATACAGCCATTTTATTTGTGATTAAAATATCTTAAAATGTAATAAATGTATATATTTTTTTATTTTGGCATGATTTTATAACATCATATATCAACATAGTGCAAAATGGTATTACAATTATGTGTAGAAGTTTTGTTATGAGAAAGAATGTCTAGAAAAATGAATTTCATTGATGTCATTCGGAGTAACCAAAATAAAGGGACCATTTTGGATCAAGTCATGCTGTCATGTGACAGGATGGGACATCATTCAGACACCTGCAAAGGACGACATGGTCATGACGCAAAGTAACTAACTATTTTAACTATTTGAAAAATCCCGAAACATCTGGTCATTCGGTACAACCACTATAAAACATGGAACATGTTGTAATATTTTAAAAACTTGTACTAAATATAAAATGTTTGTTTGTCCTTTTGCTAGCTAGCTAGCAAGTTAACTTGCTAGCTAGCTAGATATCAGCCTGTTAGGATTATTTGAAAATATCGTCATTTAGTATAACCAAAAGTGTCATTCAGTAAAACCGAAATTTTGGTTAAACCGAGATTTTTTTTTTTGGTGACAAATTTTGTCCATCTTGTAAAAAATAACTAAAAGGAGTGTTAATTGATTATAAAAACCACATAATCTCATTGTTAACACTTAATAAAACTTCAAAATTAATTATATCCCCATTATGTTTATTGTTCTTTTACACTTTTAAAAAATTATTTATTTTCAGTAACTATCCATTTCAGTAACTATTCAGTATTATCCAATTACACATGGCTTGTTGAAGGAACAATATTTAGCTTTTGCAAACACAATAAGTTTCCCAATTAGGATAACTGTATCACTGGTACATTTACAGAAAACAGAGCTAATAAAACTAGCAAACACACTACATTAAATGGAAAATATCTTTTTTTTTTTTTTAACCAAATATATAAAACACTACATAAATGAGCATATAAAATGTTGTTCTGGGAGTATTTGATTAAAATGAAAAGGTGAATAATTTTTTTAACCCACGCCACTGAAACAACACAGATTCGAATGAATCAGCCTTGAGAATGATGAATGAATAGTTGGAGAGTAGATTTGATATGCTTGTTTGACTCTGTTTGTACACTCGGCTGTGGAGTTGAATTGACATTATGTAATGTGGTGTTTTGTCGTGCCAACCCACTAAAGCTTGTATTGTAAAAGCGACATTATGTGTTGCTACATTTGTTTAATACATACTTTCATTTATTTTTTCAGTTAAAGGTCACCTATTATGCCCATTTTTACAAGATGTAATTTAAGTTTCAGGTGTTCCCAGAATGTGTATGCGATGTTTCAGCTTAAAATACCTCACAGATCATTTATAAATCCATGTTGTAAATGCCCATTTCTGACTACAGTCAAGAACAGACTGTTTTTGTGCATGTGCCTTTAAATGCAAATGAGCTGCTGTGCCCCGCCCCCCTTTCTACAATCACAATTCCTGCCTCAATTCAGCAGCTCAGATGTCAGTAAATGAAGACTGTTATGTTCACTCTTACATCTAACAACAAAACTTACCAGACATTGTTGTCGCTACAGCTGCCCGAGCGCGGAGAAAATGGCGGACAGTGTACAGCTTGCTGAGGGCGGAAACTATGGTAATACAGGACTGTCAGTCAGTGGGCGTGGACAGATTTTTCACTTCATTTATACTTATAGGAAAAAACTGCTAGTGCTGTAAAGGTACTGTCACTTTTAGCATAGACCTTAGTCAGGTAGGACGCCATATTGAATTTAATGCAGATGAAAACCAGGTTGTGAGGGATAGATGTACATTTTCTACAATATCACGCACTGTGTAGTGTCTTGGATCACATAATTTTAACAACTCCCAACCTTTTATGGAATTTTTGTCTACTGATGAACGGATGTAAATTAACTTATAATTAATAATCGATGGCTTTAGAAACGTTCGGTTACCTTGTGTCGGATGTTTCTAAATCATTCAAGAGACTTGTCTCATTTCTTTTTCAGTCAATAAGTCTTGTTCCAAGCACTTTACAACTCCTCACATTGACTTAACCAAAGACTACTTGTGTAATGAAGACAAATCCTCAACAGTTCCATTGAGAGACTTAGTGAAACGTCTTCAGGTTTTTACGAGCATCTCCATGGTAATGAGTGCTGCTGTTTTTTATTTACTTATTTGATAAGATTTATGTGAGGGCCAGGTGTTTCTGCTTCCCCTCAGACTTTCTTCAGTGTTAATCCACTGCAGTCTCCCAAGTAATCCCATCAACCTCTTCTCCGCCACTGAACGAGAGCATAAATTACTTAAAAGCATTACTACTAGGGAGAGCATGGTGCTGCTTTTTATTCACACACACACTTGTTCACTCTCTTTTTTCTCCCTGCAGCTTCTCTCCATGTCATCTAGTTATTGCCCTGATGTAACTATTGACATTGGATAAGCCGCAATGGAATATCAAGCTAAATGAAGTGCTCTGCTGGGTGGGAAGGCAGAGAGGGAGGGATTGCTGGAAGATTAGCTTGTTTTGGATTTTACATTTGCAGTTGGAGACCCATAACCATCAAGAGGAGAAATGACAAGGTGCAAGGAATCAGCATTGTATGATGATTTCATGCTGAGCGAAAGAAGTAGTGTTTTCATACGAAACTCATAAAGAAGGATTAAAGAGATTACAGAGCAATGCCAGACTCAGTGGGACAACACAACAATCTAAGCACTACTTTTAAATTCATATCTCCCTGGTTGCAGTGAGAATGGCTTAAACATCACTGCGAACTATAACTTATCTCAAGCAATGGTGATGGGGAATGAGCTATTCTTCCCCAGTTTGCAAATATCGAATAAGACTGTCAACAATAAAGAAAATGCAAGCGGAGTTCTTGGAAATGTACTCTTTGTTTTAATATAATTATGTAAAATGTTTTTTTTTTCTTTTTTCTTTTCTTTTCTTTTCTTTTTTTTTTTTCATTTAATGACTCTAAAAAGGTTAAAAAAAGTAATGACATTATCATTTCACCTTGAATACAGGTGACTGTAAAATAATTATTAGACATTAATATGAAGTTGGTCCCCCTTTGCAGCTATAACAGCTTCCACTCTTCTGGGAAGGCTTTCCACAAGATTTTGGATTGTTTCTGTGGAAATGTTTGCCCATTCGTCCAGTAGAGCAAATGCGAGGTCAGTCACTGATGTTGGATGAGAAAGCCTGTCTCACAATCTTCATTCCAGTTCATCCCAGAGGTGGCCAGTCAAGTTCTTCCACACCAAACTCATCCGACCATGTCTTTATGGACCTTGCTTTGTGCACTAGAATAGAAAAGGGCCTTCCCCAAACTCTTTCCACAAAGTTGGAAGCATAGCATTATTCAAAATGCCTGAAAAACAGCACCATACCATTATCCCTCCTCCACAAAACTTGCACAATGCAGTCAGGCAGGTAATGTTCTCCTGGCATCTGCCAAACCCAGACTCGTCCATCAGACTGCCAAACAAAAAAGTGTGATTTGTCACTCCATACAACACGTTTTATGCTCCAGAGCCCAGTGGCGGTGCGCTTGGCATTGTATATGCAGCTGTTCGGCCATGGAAACCCATTCCATGAAGCTCCCGCCTCACAGTTTTTGTGCTGATATTAATGCTTAATAATCATTAGAGCATCGGTGACTTTTATGCACCATGTACCTCAGCACTCAGTGACTCCACTCTGTAACTTTCTGTGGTCTTCCGCTTCATGGCTCAGCTGACGCTGTTCCTAAACAATTCCACTTTCCAATAATACCATCTACAGTTGACCGTGGAACATCTAGCAGGGATGAAATTTCACAAACTGACTTATGGCAAAGGTGGCATCCTATCACAACACCACGCTTGAATTCACTGAGCTCTTTAGTACAATAAATGTTTGTAAATGCAGAATGCATGGCTAAATACTTGATTTTATACACCTGTGGCAATGGATGTGATTGAAATACCTGAATTCAAGAATTATGAGGTTTGTCCCAATACTTTTGTCCATATAATGTAGGTGTTTTCAAATATGTATGATTTGCATTAATTAAAGGGTTAGTTCACCCAAAAATGAAAATTCTGTAATTTATTATTCACCGTCATGTCGTTCCACACCCGTAAGACCTTTGTTCATCTTCATAACACAAATTAAGATATTTTTGATAAAATCCGATGGCTCAGTGAGGCCTGCATTGCCAGCAAGATCATTTCCTTTTTCAATGCCCAGAAAGGTACTAAAAACATATTTAAAACATTTCATGTGATTACAGTGGTTCAACCTTACTATTATAAAGTGACGAGAATACTTTTTGTGTGCCAAAAAAACTAAATAACAATTTTATTCAACAATATCTAGTGATGGGCGATTTCAAAACACTGCTTCATGAAGCTTCAAAGCTTATGAATCTTTTGTTTTGAATCAGTAGTTCTTAGCGCCAAAGTCACGTGATTTCAGTAAACGAGGCTTCGTTACGTCATAAGTGTTTCGAAATTTCAATAGTTCACGTGACTTTGGAAGTTTTATATGCGCTCTGAACCACTGATTCAAAACGAAAGATTCGTAAAGCTTCAAAGCTTCATGAAGCAATATTTTGAAATCGCCCATCACTAGATATTGTTGTATAAAGTTGCTTTTTTTTTTTTTTTTTTTGGCGCACAAAAAGTATTTTTGTCACTTTATAATATTAAGGTTGAACCACTGTAGTCACATGAACTGTTTTAAATATGTTTTTAGTACCTTTCTGGGCATTGAAAAAGGAAATGATCTTGCTGGCAATGCAGGCCTCACTGAGCCATCAGATTTGATCAAAAATATCTTAATTTGTGTTCCGAAGTTGAACGAGATCTTACAGGTGTGGAACAACATGAGGGTGAGTAATTAATGACAGAATTTTCATTTCATTTAATAGAATATTTTTTAATTTATTAATAGATGACCGTCACATCATTGATTCCACTGTTTCCAGATGGTCTTCAGAGTTTGGTAGTTCTGAATCAACCTGTTATGGAATCTGTTCTCAATCTGTGATACTTTGTTGACAGGTTTATATACCTATAGTCCTCCATCTCTTCTCTTATTAGTCTATTTTGCAGTTTATCTGATAGACAAGGTGCTGGAACAGCGGTACTCAGCTTTGGAGTTAGTTTGTTGAGTTTGAAGAAGAAACTTCTTGCCACCAGTGAGTACGTGATGCTAATGAGTGCTGTTTCAATGAGTGTGCCTTCAGGCCTGGGGAAGCTTGGAGATCATGCTGAGCTGTCAGACTACTTCTTTTGAAAGCCAAGAAAACACGATTCAGTCTCTTTCTCTCCAAATCATGCCTGTCACATATACAGTATGTTTACAGAGCAATCACCAGGCGACACTTCTCGCACTGTTCTTTTTCAGCTATGCATCCTGTTGACACTAAATGTAAAAGTGTCATGCTATTTTGAGCGATTTCTTTTTCTTTCAGTGTTCACACTGCTTGGTATGATTCTGTGCAGCTGTGCTCATTTGATTAAAAAGATTTGTTCAGTGGCCAAACCCTAATAAGACAAATAGTCCTATTCCAGAAACATCAAGCCTTTCTTGGCTGAGAGGCAGTTTGTTTTGTAATTTTAGGTTTGAAATGCGAACTGGCGAAATTAGTGTCATTAAAAAAAAATGTTGCTGTGGCAGGATGACACAACAGAGTGAGAGAGTTTAACTCCTTTTCTCCAGTACAACTGTTCTTACCAGTGTCCTAGGCAATTATGAGTGTGTATTTCAAGATGTGCATACATTTTTGGTCAAGATCTTGTATTGACAATGCAAGAGGTGAGCACTCTGTAAAGTCTACTCCAGCACATCCCAAAGGTTAGTTCACCCAAAAATAATGTAATTTATTACTCACCCTCATGTCGTTCTACACCCGTAAGACCTTCGTTCATCTTCGGAACACAAATGAAGATATTTTTAATTAAATCTGATGGCTCAGTGAGGCCTGCATTCAAAGCAATGACATTTCCTCTCTCAAGATCCATAAAGGTACTAAAAACATCTTTAAAACAGTTCATGCGAGTTCGGTAGTTCTACGTTATTATTATAAAGCGACGAAAATACTTTTTGTGCACCAAAAAAACAAAATAACGACTTTTCAACAATATAGTGATGGGCGATATCAAAACACTGCTTCGGAGCTTTACGAATCGAATTAGGTTTTGGAGTTTAATCCTCGCTTTTCTTAGCGTCTTTTATGAAACAGCCCTCTGGCCTAAAATCAATGCCGCAATAATTGTTTTATTTAAAGAGCGCCTTAGTAATACGCGCCTATATGCGGGTGCACAACACGCGTACACTCTGCTTATTACACACACATGGACGTGCAGCAGCACAATAAAAGATTATTATTGTGTGCATAAAGATAAAATTGCTTTGGAATCCGGCTTGTCCCGTAGATGGTCGCTTTAACCTCGTGCACGAGCAGATCCGTTTCCTCGCTAGAGAAGCGTTCAGTTTTCCCGCTTGTAAAATCAGCCATGTAAATAGCGAATCCACCATGGCGTGAGCGCAACTGGCTTTTAAAGGGAACGTTACGCCCAAAACACACCCATTACTCATTAAGAGACTAGGCACAACCCTTTTGGACCACCGACCATTAGCAAAAGTGGATTCGGAGATGTTCTAAGTGCATTTGCGCCATGCGCTTTAGACCATGCATTTAGATCATTAAAATAAGATTAGTAGACTCTTAAACATTTGCCTATTTAAATCCGAACAGCAACTTTTTTTCTTTTTTTTTGGCCGGGAAAATGTTGTTATAATATCCAAATACATTGCATTTTTACGTTAACAAAAACATTCTATTTCAAATAAAATGCTGCTCTTTTGAACTTGTTCTATTCATCAAAGAATCTTGAAAAAAAGTATCACAGTTTCCAAATTTTTTTTAATGGATGGATTGCATAAATGAATTAGTAAGAACAATTATCTAAAAGACAATTTCAAAACAGCTTCTTTAAAATAAAAAGGGAGGGAGACAAATAAATGGTCAGATGTTAGAGGAAAAGAAGAGAGAGGAGAGACTGCAGCAAATTGTTCGCCATCCTGCCAAGTAATGATTCAGACCGCTCCTTCTGAGCCTTGGATCCACATTGACTGGTCGTCTTAAATCAAGATCTTGTGCTTTGCCTGAATTGTGTGCTGCCTTTGCAACCTTGCCCTGGAGGAAATCAAACCAGCTCAAAACCCCCTTCCCTTCAAGCTATCATCCTCTTGACCAATTCCCTCATGCAAATTATTGACAGCTCAAAATAATGGATTGCTTTACCTCTAAGCCTATCAGACGGTGACTGAGTCTGTCGGGCCAGTGATGTGACGTATTTACACCTTGGCTCCACGCTGCAATGGACGCTGACCCTGCGTTGGGCGCCATGTTCTTTAAATGCTCACACTAAATCATTGACATGTGACACAGCAAGGCTATGGTTGGCAGAAATATGATGTTAAGACATTAGCGAGGAATGTTCCCAGAATTCCAGAGTGGAGGCATTGACCGTGAATTTCTTAGAAGTTACAGTACATATTTTCATTGGTCGGTGGGAATCTGATAAATGGCGATTGTGAGGCTGCATGTGAGATTTCATGAATATAATTTGCTCTGTAAAGGTAATTCAACATAGGGGATTGATCATAATGACACAATATGTTGTACAGGGGTCCGTTCTTCGTACCTTGCTTAATACATCTGAGATGATTTGACAGATGCTAGATCTTCTAATCGTGATAACTGAACTCTGGCTAATTTGGTTCTTCAAACGAATTTGTGGATTGGATTAAAATATCTGGATTAAGTTGTCTAAGATTACTGCGTGTGCTCGTGTTCCCTGAAAAGGGCAGATGTATCGATATTCGAAACCACGATCAGCAATGCAGCGATTGGCTGGAGTCAAGACGGCAACGTAATGACATCATATATTTAAAAAAGACACCTGACGAAAAACTTCTAGACATTTATAAGGAAATAGCCAAGCGAATAAAATGACAGAAGAAGACATAAATGTTATAATAGATAAATGAAATGTGCACTGTTTTTTTTTTTTTTTTTTTACATGATTACCCAATTATTTAGGCTATATTCATGATTTCTAGTCAATGTTGTAATTAGCAACTAATTTACCTTTGAAGCAGATTTGACAGCATTAATTAAAGTTTCTTAAGGGTCAAGATCAAGTTATCTGCATCTCCTGCGCTTCATCAAGCCACTCCCATAACAGCTTCGCGGTTCAAATTAATGCACGCACGGCATAGACTATCTGTACATCTTGCGTGTAAGACTCCAATAAAATTATTAGCTAATTATTCCCTCATGAATTAATCTCTCAATGAGTAAAACTGGCTGTGTCTATATTATGACATACTACACGACATTATAATATTATTTGTAAATTTATTTTTAAATCATTATTATTGTCCCTGGTTTACATTAGGGTACTCTTGTGGGAAAGTAGCAGTGGCTGGGACAAACTTTGAGCATCACCTTCGCTTAAAAAGATGTAATTTAATCCTGTTTACATGAAATAAGCCTGCTCCCGGGTTTAAGTTTACGGACCTGTTGCTATGACAGCAAGTCCGGGATGAGCGTCGAAGAACCGAACAATCCAAGAAAATGCCAAATCGTCATCAATCAAATCCAGCTAACTGAGTTAGCAACGTACGAAGAACGGGCCCCAGGTTAAGATTCTCTACTAGTAAATAATATTTGCATATGAATCTTGTTGTTCAATTGCAGGATGTTTCCTTGAGTGTAATGGAAGAAAAATGGATAATACTCAATGCGTAGATTTGTTTTAGTAAAAAAGACAATAGTTCTATTACTGGAGAAGATCTTTCTTGCATATGCTGAGGCTGTTTCATTTGTGGCATTGTGTGGGAGCAGAAGGCACAGATGTGTCGTGATGGGAGCATTGTAAAGCACTAGATGTGTCTGGGTAATTGGGCTATGATGAGTGAAAAGTGACAGGCAGACTGGCGGGAGGGTTCACTCTCCTGCCTGGCACTTGGAAGGTACAGTGTGTGTGACTTAAAATGACAAGAAACCAAACTACTGCTATGCAGACAGCCTTGGGCACTCAGGTGAGCATATTAAACTGTTAAGATTGGATCGGAACATTCTGTCTAATGAATGAGTATAATCATGTTGCTGTTATACAGATGTCAAATGTTGGTTGTTCAGGATCTGGTGATGTTCTGTTCACTTGCATAAATGGAGGCCAAAAGCAGACATGCTGCTTTGACATAGAATCCAGTGACTTGGTCTATGTATCTATCTATGTATCTATCTATTAGTGTTGTAGTAATCGAGACCGGTCTTAAGACCATTTTTTTTGAAGGTCTTGGTCTTGGCCGCATTTGGTCCCGATCTTGTCTTGGTCTCAGACTAAAAGGACTCGGGATTTTATTTCAAGACCGATCAAGACCACAACTGTGGGGATATCGCTAAATTGCCGTTGCATTGTCTGATTTCTTTGTTAACATCATTAATTTGATTGGATGTAAAACTTCCTGCTTCAAATGCAATCATTAACTTATTTCTAATTTCATTTATTTTGTTACCGTTGTGCCGGGTCAGAAATCAACATCGGATTGTCAAAAATGTCATTAATACAGATGCCCACAAAATTCAAAATATGATTGCAAAAAAGTACTTGTATAAGATCTTGATATTTATATTATAACATATGATATAATTAGCAGTTAAGCAATATCACACGAAAGAGGGCTGTTTTCACAGATATGAGCACAATTGCAAACGTGATATTAGGGCTGAAACGATTAGTCGGACATTTGGACCTTTCTGGATTACAATCCACCATCAAAATGATAAGTTTAGCTATTTCAGCTGCTGTGAGAAAAGGCTATAAATGATCCGCTACAAGCAGCATCCTCACATGATATAGCTACTTGCTGGAACTTCTTCCTTTCTGTTTACAGACATGACGTAATGACGCAAAGACGAACTGCTGCATGCTCGAATTTCCTGAGAAAATCCACCAGGTCGCTCTTATTATAAAACATTATTACAAGCTTACCGTTGTAAATCATGCTAAGATAAGGAGATAGTTTTGAACACTGGCTGGTTATCTACTTGCTCAAAAATTGATTTTGAATCATTTTTAACCAAAAAAAGTTCTGGACTGCAGCTTTAATTTACCTTATTAAATTAACCATTTGCTCTACAAAATGCACTCAAAAAAATAACTCATTGAACAAACTTAATTGACCGTTCGCAAAGTTACTGTTGCTACGTCCGACAAGCCAGGCTGCTCTCACACCACACATTATGTTCTCACGCAGTGAAAAATACATCACGGAGCAAAGAGGACTGACAACGCGTCAACAGACAAGACAGAGCGGGTTACTTTTGATATGAAACTGTCTCAAATTTCCCATTTTGTCATTTTTAAGGAAATTGAAACAATAAATACCGTTTTGTGGCTCTCTAATGTGTCGTGACAGATTACTGTAGTGCCTCAGTTCAAGCGTCTCATGAACCGATCATCTCTTCCTAGTAGTTAATTTATAGCATCAAATAAACATGAATGAACATCATAAGGAATGTTATTTCAACCGTGGAAAGATGTCAGTACACACCATTTTTCAAGTTCAAGTCCACCGATGTTAATCTACTTAACTCCCCTGACTGCTTTGTCGGACAAAACGGCGGATTCAGCGTTATGATTGGTTAGATTGCCTGTCAGTCAAACTCCCGGCAAAGGGTCAGTTGAATTGAGAGCAGGAATTCCATCCTATAAACTTGTGTATATGAGTGCTCACGGCCTAAACAAAGGCACCACTCTTCTTCATAATGGTAACCACAAAATTCAAAAACTACGTGCATTACAGAAACTCTTCTAAATGCATTAGAAACATAAAAACATTAAACAATATCATAAACTAACAACATCTTTCCCTCTTTTTCTGAAAAACACATAAAATAACACTTTAATTCCTAAATTGACTCTCCTAATGCAGTCCCTTGCAAAGCATGCTGGGAACTACGGATCCACTGCCCAGTTAGTTAAGTCAACATTCATTTGTTTCACTCAGCAATGTTAAGTTGACTGAACAAACACTTATTAAGTAAAGCTAACAAAACTAATTTTTAGTGGAAACAACTCAGTTAAATTAAGTTCATATAGTTACATGAGTTTAAGTAATGTGAACAAGGATGGTTTGAATCTGTCTGTCTGTCTGTCTGTCTGTGTATAAGTGTGTGTGTATAATTATTGAATTGAAAGTTTTTAAAATGCATTTTTAAAATAAATAGTTTATTCGTTATCCTCTACGTTGGCAAGGAAGGGACCCTGCATCTAAAAACAAAACAAAAAACATTTTCTTTTGAAAGGTTTTTTTTTCTTCTGTAAATGGCCACTCAGGGAGAGAATATTTCTATATCCAAAGACTTGTTTTGTTCTCAGGTCTCTAATTTGGAGACAAGTTGTGTTTTTCTTTCTTTCTTTTTAAATGTGATTAATTGTGAATCGAGTCTTTATCTCTAGGACTCTGCATTATGCAAACATTCTCTAACAATACATAGCTCTCTAATAATTTTATAGAAACCCTCATTTCTGCAAAAATGGGTCATTCAGAAGTCATGACATACATAAGGTGAGACATCTGTCAATTTTGAGATTTTGGGCTTTTTTTGCTTTTCATAAAGTGTACTTTTTCTTTTTTCTTTTTTTCAGACTAGTGCAAGAAAACATCCAAAATTTTATAGGACTTTATCTATTTGTGTCTGTAGATTTCAATTACAGTACAATATATTTATGCAACATTTTATTCCTAAACAAAATGTTTAGATTTTTGTTCTAGAATTTTAGTGCATATTTAAATATATAGAGCCTCATTTGCATATTTAAACAACATTTCAGAAAAAACACACACACACACACACACAAAAAATGTTTGCAATTCTTAATGTAATTAATCAACTGGGGAAGTATGATGATATCTGTTAGTGTTCAACATTCAGAATTCATTTTCTTTCATCTAACTGCTGGCCTTGTATTCAAGGACATTTATTTAATGAGAACACGGTCAGCAGTCGTGTCTCATCATGCTTTTGCTTCACACTGTCTGCTGACTCAGAGTTTTATCTCTCCTCATTTACGTCTAAATTAACAAGTCTTTTGACTATAGGGGTAACAAGCAGTGTGTGTTCGAGACTCTGTCAGTCTAAATGATCGGTTTGGCTCAACTGTAGAAAGTTTAAAATGAGTCGGCCACCCTCAGTCTATAGAATCATCAGCCGCTAATGTTCTAGTTCCTCATTATACAGACACAGATGGAGCCACTTAATTTATGTTCCAACTGGTTTTCCATGCAGAGCTGGAGATGTAGTATACAGATTAGGATCAGCCAAAGCCCAGCTTTCACACTGTTTGCTCTCATAACACCTCCAATTGTGCATACGTACACTGCAAAAAAATACAATAAAAAATAAAAAGTGTAATGTCTTGTTTTTTTCAATGAAATATATATATATATATATATATATATATATATATATATCATTATAATTTATTTGAAGATAATTGGTAAAGAGAAAAAAAAAGTATTATAAAGTATAAAACAAATCCACTGCTTATTAATATTAAAAAAAAAAAAACAAACAAACTTTTGTCTGCCAAATCAAAGTCATGTGGTGCGAAGAAAGGAAAATGGAAAAGGGATATGATATTATAGAGAAGACCCCTGCAGACCTGCATGATTATGTGTCAAGGTCAATATGTATCTTAAAATATTAGCTTATTTGACCTTTTTATGACAAGGCAATGTAAACCCATGTTAGTAAAATGCCATCTGTTGTGACTATACCCAAAAGTGAAAGATGTTTGTGAATTAATAGTTAATAAGTAATAGCACTTGCAATTTATATTTTCTTTGGAAAATACATTAAAAAACGAATTTTACTTAAATGCCTCTAGCAAATTAGTTCAAAAGGGAAATATGAATAATTAATTATAACGTGTTATAATTAATTATAAATATTTGGATCAGTTAATATAATTAGCTCAATTAATATTACATCTGTTCGTCCAGCGAACACTTAGTATTGATCATCTATCAACTCTCAGAAAGGATATTTTGCATGGTCACAAAAAAAATAACTCTTTCTTAGCATGTACTAGATGTGATCGCATCGTTAAAGTGATGTTGATTTTGCAAGCAGGGACCAGAATCAAAACTCGCATGAATGTGCACATAAGTTTAATTTTACCAAATCACAAACACATAACTAATCTAAACAAACACATAAACACAATCACGCATACATTGGTAAAATAGAAAGTGAAAGTTAATGAATCTGAAACAGAAATGAAGCTATAGAAAAAAGAGTAATTTAACCATCTGTACAGAACAATCAGTTTCTTATTTAAAGCACCTGGTTAACAAGGGGTCTACAGCTTATACTAAAACTCTGTTTAGTTAGGTAAATGTACGATACTTGCAACGCCTTAGCCGTTGAACGATCATCCGGATACAGTTCAGGAGAAAGTCTTGATGGTTCAAAATTCAGTGATGTTGAAGTTGCAATCAATTTCTTCCACGTTGAAGGAAGAAATTATGATAAATTTGTGATGTTAGCCTGACTTGTCGAGGAAGTTACAATAGTTGTAACTTGAGGCCCCTCCAGCTGTGCAACTGCGCAACAGGGGAAAGGTCCAGCGGTCGGACTGGCTGTCTCCTGTCTTTTCACACGAACAGGAAGAAAGAAAGCGGGAGGTCACCCAGACAGTGCCCTTTAACTCCTGAGAAAAGATCACACCTCTAGGGGGTCAGTGAGCCAATGGAAACTTAAGCTTTTGGATGGAACGTTTACGACCCTTTATCTTAAGTTATCATTCAGATAATTAAAATAGAAATTCATAGATACCAAACATGATATAGGTTAGGTTACATTAACTAGTGGTTCTGTCATAAAGCATGCATAAAACAGTATACAATACAAAAGACACTATACATAATAATAATCATACTCACAATGTCCTGGAGATATGCATGTTCATTCATAGAGGGTTTGCCTATGAATTAATGGAAAGGGGCCTGTTCTATCATCATATCATGGGGGGTTATCACAGACATCTTGGAAGCTTGTTGTGTGGTTCGGTGAGGGGGTTTGCTGGATTATTTATGAAATATGTGAAGCGATGCGTTTGTGTAAAGAAAAATATCCATACTTAACAAGTTATGAAGTAAAATATGTAGCTTCTGCCAGACCGCCTTACGTATTCTTCAAAAAGCTTATGCTGTACGTCCTACGCCTTCCCTGTTCAATTTACGGAACTGACGCAACGGCAGTTCTGTTTTTTCTGTAATACAGAAAGCGGTCTGCCGGAAGCTACATATTTTACTTCATAACTTGTTAAATATGGATTATTTGTTAAATGCATTGCTTCGCTTCAGAAGGCCTTTATTAACCCCCTGGAACCATGTGGAATACGTTTATGATGGATGGATATGGATGGTGACACTTTCTTCAGCTCATACTCGTTTGGTAACGCATACTGTCATTATAAAGCTTGGATGCGTCAGGATATTTATTAATATTTCTCAGATTGTCTTCGTCAGAAAGAAGATAGTCATATACACCTAGGATGGCTTGAGGGTGAGTAAAGCTTGGGGTAATTTTCATTTGAAAGGGAACTAATCCTTTAAATAAGAATTCTTAAACATTTGTATGTCGGTAAAGTTGCTGAAATGTAAATAAGCTACTTTTTAGATGCTGTCAATATGCCAATATCGTAAGTTTCGGTGTCTATGCGAACGTAAATAATGGTACATAGGGTAGAACCAGACTTGATGTACAAATACAAATTCTCATGATCACATTGGCTTTTCAAGTAAATCTAGTTTCAAGGATGTTTAACTGACAAGAAGACAAAAATACTGATTAAGAGAATGATTTTATGCCCTGTGCATTGCTTGATTACCTCCTGCTTAATCTAAATCAGCATGTGTACACCCATGGATAGTATAATTGTATTGTACTCCTGGTGTAAATTCTGCTGATTCCCAGCAGAAATAAATGAGGCCTCCGGTAGGACGTTTAATACTCTTAACAGAGCAGCAGCACTGTTGGACAGGCCTGATACTGCGGTACTGAAGAGCCCATGGCCAGGACCTCCATGCTGATGCAGAATGTTAATTAAGAGAGTAGGAGGATGGATCACGCTGGCTAATTAGAGCGAGTAGATGCAGAGAGAGAGAGAGTAGCGCAGAAGAGTGTCCTTTACTGAAGGGTGTAAGTCTGGGGAGTAATTAGGATAGTAACACCCATGCAACAGATCAGAGAGGGAGAGAAAGAAATACAAAGCATGCCACCATCCACTCTTGGTGTCCTGCCACCGATTAAACAATATCTGCACCGCCTCATCCTCTATTGCAAATGTCATTAGGCAAATTAGAAATATCAATAGTAATACGCCACAGGGTTTAAGCAGAACTTCCTTATGGAGGGAGGCCACCTCGGGCCAGGCCTGGCTGCCCACATATATGGCTTATTAATTGCATATTGATTGGCTGGATTCCACAGTATAGGAATCTGCTAATACATGATGACGCCTGCAAATGGTCCACTCGCTGCTCTGTGGTGTTTGAAGGTAAGAAAAAAGCTTTAGCTGGCACTTTGAGCTGGTATTGATGATTGAGTTAGACAGATTAATATATCTAGATTATAGGGGGTCATATATAATGGCCTTGTAAGGGTAAAGAGCACACAAGGTGAATCAGGAACATCCCCAGTGTGGTCTGATGGATGCATTTATATGATGCGAACTTTAACCTCTGTTTACCCTTCATGGATGTGTTCAGTTGTGGGTCTCTTTGTGTCTTTTGTCTACATTACACTGACCATATGATGCATATTGCATATAAAAATAGAAAGTTCTGAGTTCTGGCTGAAATTGCCAGTTCCAGTATGACAATATGATTTCATGCAATATGCATACATTTTTTTTTCTCCCTTTCTTTACAAGCCTATGCTTGAGACTGAGGGGCCGTTTACACGACACTTATTTCAACTAAAAACTAGAAACTTTTTATGCTTTTTGGCCATTCATTTACACAACAACAGTGTTTTGGGGGCCTGAAAACGCAAACTTTTGAAAACGTGTGTCATAGTGGAAGTTTTGAAAACGATATAGTTTTAGTCTCTGTGTAAACTAAAAAATGCAAATTTGTGAAAATAATGACATCATGCACATGCGTATTATGTGTTCAGTCCATAGACTGTAAAAAAAGATGGACGACACACCTTTACTCTCTTCCATTGTAGAAAAGTGAAGCCGCCAATGTCCCCATATGGCTCTGACATCTTGTGCTGATTCAGGACCCGAGTCTGCGCAGTAGTGAACATGAAGTGGAGCCGTGGTATCAAGGCCCCTCCCACACTCCCGCAGAATCGGTTAGTACAGTTTACTGCAGAACAACGGTGTGAAATAAACAGCTATTGAAATATCGAATATTATAGAATTAAAGTTAAAGCTCCAATCCCTTCCCTAAAATCCAG
This sequence comes from Elopichthys bambusa, assembly GCA_037101425.1. NCBI lineage: Eukaryota > Metazoa > Chordata > Actinopteri > Cypriniformes > Xenocyprididae > Elopichthys > Elopichthys bambusa. The sequence continues at coordinate 3,917,358 of CM074445.1, read as the reverse complement.
AAAAAAGTCCATTGGTGCCTCAGTGACTACACTCAGAGAACTCAATCATGACATCACACTCCCGTTTTTATAGCATCAAAATAACTAACTAAAACCAAACTTAAAAACAAAAACAAACACTGAAACTTACATCAGCTTGATAAAAATCTAAAATGACAGAAACCATCTTTGAAAAAAAATTATTTGAAGTGTAATTTGATTGTTTAGTTTGTCTTACGTCCCATTAGATTACATGGAGAGGGCGGGGTTCATGACCTATACTGGGACCAGCCACCTGGGTTCAATCAAAACCTTTTTAGGACACTTGAGCTGCGTTCTACTCCAATTTTAGACACACACTCGCAAACTTCCCTAAGCACTTCCCCTCGGGGGAATCCCTGCCGCCATTTTGAAGTGCGTTCCACTTCATGAAGTGGACGACGGAAGTTTATATGGACAGACCCTCGCTCCCTTGATTTTGACCGAGTGAGCGAGTATACTTCATATGTACACTTCAGGCAGCTCCATATCCCACAATGCATCACGATTGTGACATCACCGCATATCGCGTTTAACTTACCCCACCACAAACAACTCTATGATATATTAATTATTATTTTTTTAAATATTTAAAACAACCTAAACATACCTATATACATATAGAATGCTGCATTATACAATTTTGTAAGGAAAAAATATATAATAATAATAAATCAACTCCATAGCGGATTGTCAAGTGATCAAGGGCTTCCAAATCTGCCCATTGCAAAGGTTTCACCAGTAGCGGGCACACGTGCAATGTAAGCAATCCGAGTCAACGCGACTGAGGGAAGTTAGCGAGGGAAGGGCATGAAAAAACGAACTGGAACGCAGCGTTGGTTCAGTCTATAGGTCTGTAGTGTTTCTTTACAAAGTGACATCGGCAACTACTGGCCTGGTATGCATAATACTGCGTTTTTAGTCGTTTTTGCGGATCTGTGTGAACGGGGATGGTTTTGACTGCGTTGTGTACAGACAACAATGTTAAGGAAAAACTTTACTATTTTTAGTACTTCATTGTCTTGTAAATGTACCCATAGACAAGACCCCTCAAGCCTCAAATCCAGACTAAGACCTGTCAGTTCATGAACAAGGCTAAACATTTTAGTGAACTCAATAACAGCACTCATTTCAAATCATAGGAAAATTATCCATATACATGGACAAAAAACGTATTAAATACAGTGAACTTTAATCTAAAGTGAGGAGAACCAGTGCAACAAACGTTTTCCTGGTATTATAGTTTTGATTTGTAATCAGTTAATATTTTCTTAAATTGATTACTGTGTCCTCAATATTACTCTTGTAATATCCCTTTAACAAACAAAAGCCAATTCCTTAATGACATCATCGACCAGGAAGTGACATCATTTTGGTGAGAAAGCAGCAGCATAAACATCAGAGAGTATTAGATAAATGTAGTGATGTTTTGTGGTACTAGTTAGTTTGTCTTGGTGATAAGAAAGCTAATTCTCAATCCCTCACTAAGCAAAGGCTAACTTTAGCTCTGCATTTCCATCTGTTAATTTTATTGGCATTGTAAATATGGCCTTTAACACAAGTATATCCAGTTTTTTTTTTTTTTTATTTGCTTATTTTTTAGTTAATATAACAAACCCTTTTGCGAATTCAGCTCGCATCCCAGCATTCCTATCTGCATGAGCGAGAGTGTGTACACGTTAGCATCAGGCCAAAGGCAAGCTTTAGCCGACAGCAGATTGTTTTTTTCTTTATCTGGCAGGTCTAATCCAGTGTGTGTCTGTGTTTGTATGTGTGTGTGTTGTGTGTTGACTCTCCATTAAGCCGGTCCAGAACTGTTTGCTTTGTTTATCAGGTAGCTACAGGCTCGACTCACTACACACACAGCGTTCTGTCACTCTTACCCACAGTGACAATACAGAAGACAACCATCTGTCACGTAGTAACACAAAGCCCAAAATTTAACTGGAACTGGGGGGTTTTTTGTACTCACAAACACTTATATCAAAGACATAACCACATTGGCCCCCAGAAATACTTGGTGCCGTTAGCACTGGTGCTTTATTTTGCTAAAAACTGTCTGTCTGAGGTCTGTACAAGTAGGTAAACTGCCCTCGGGGCTCGCCGCTGTCAGCGGTGCAGAGGTTGATGGGATTGTTCTGTCAGAGGAGTCATAGAGCACATCAAGCTCATTCTTCAGCTCTCTATTACCTCCGAGGTAACCCGTTTACTCCCAGCCCACCTCCTCTCTCTCCTGTGCCGCCCTCTTCTCCGTCTTCAGGAAGCCACATTGCAGCCTCAAACACGATTCCGCCTCTACGGAGTCATTTTTAACGCTCCCTTAGTGTCTCTCTTTGTCATCTTCTTTCTTATGCTCTCTCTGGCACGCAGACGCACATATATTTTCCCACAGGCGAGCCGGAGACGCTGCAATACGCACCGATATGAGCTAATAAAACTTATCCTATCAAACTTCATGTTCTCCCAAATCACTGCCAGAGGTTTCACTCTAAACCAATTGGAGGAGGATCTATATACCGGCATCTTCTTTTTTTATTGCCATCTCCACAAAATGCCTGTTCTACGCTTTTCATTTGAAAAGTGTGGCAGGGAAAAGCAATTCCTTTTTCCTTTTATCTCTTTCCTCTGTCAGCCTAAGTGGAGTTGACACTCGAGTACAAGTTGCAAGAGAGGCCAAGACGAGCGTTTTAGCACTGAGAAGCTTCTGCTTGAGAGTATGTATGTGTGCTACCTAGAGATTAGCCTTCACTTCAGAGATGCTGACATGGCAAAATTCACAAATAAGAAGTTTGCATTCGCAGCGCATTTGTTTTGGTGCGTGTCTGTGATGTGTTCAAGGATATTGCTGTATCAGATTTTTGCATCTCGTTTTTTGTCTGTGAGAATCAGAGTGTGCGTTTAGACGGATAGCTAAAAGGTCTGATGAGTTTTTCATGCAGTCTGAAATGCATCACTGTGTCTGAGTGTGTGATTGTGACTTTGCATGCACTACTGTTCAAATGTGTTGGGGTCGGTAAGATGTTTTCTTGAAAGTTCAACAAGGCTGCATTTATTTGATCACAAATGCAGTTACTAAAAACATTAATATTGCAAAATATTATTACAATTTAAAACAACTTTTTTCTATTTTAATATATTTTATAATGTAATTTATTCCTGTGATGCAAAGCTGAATTTTCAGCACCATTACTCCAGGGCTGCGTTCAGCCCAGACAAAACGTTGCAAAACGTTTTTTAAACGGAAACAGTGGTGCGTTGAACACACTGTTCTGATGACGCAAGAGTTGCAACTATGGCAGCTGAGAAGGCCATTTTTCGTGTTCTTTTTGAAGAATTTTCAGAGCCTGATGAAATCAGTATAAATACTGCAAAATGCGCTCAGTATTACCATTCAGAATAAAAGAGAACATCCCAATCGAGTGAAGGGATTTGTGGAAACTGTGGTTCCTAATTATTGTGATCCAACATTTGCCTCGCATTTCAGGATGAAAAGACAAACATTTCAGATGAAGGATAATCCACTTCTTACCTCCGAGACTGTGTTATGAGCTATATGACCTTATTATTTTTGTTGTGAGCATTAGGCTTATCATTATTGCTGATCACTGCTGTTGTGCTATGATATTGTAACATTTACCATTATATAATCAGAGGAGAATAGAAAAGTTCATGAAAGTGTCACTCCAAAATACAATAGCAAAATTAATTAATATGTATAGTACTTTTATGTTACATTCATACCCATTGTGCGAGCTGTCTCTTTAATATCGCGTGGTTTATATACATGTTGTTGCCGATTGGGCTGACATTTTTGACACGCCCACCAAACAAGAGAAAATGTATCTCAAACCCGTTGCACACCGTTCCCAGGAAACATGTCGTTCAACCCGGAAACCGTAGCAAAACGTTCGAGCTTGAACGTGCCCCAGTCTTCAGTGTCACATGATCCTTCAGAAATCATTCTAATATGCCGATTTGCTGCTCAAGAAACATTTCTTATTATTGTAATCAATGTTTAAAACAGTTGTGCTACTTAATAATTTTGTGGAAACTGTGATGCGTTTTTTTTTTTTTTTTTTTTCCAGGAGTCTGATAGAAAGATCAAAAGACTATTTTTTTGAACCAGTTTTATGAACTGTTGATGTGAAACGGTGACAAAGCTTGTCTGAAAACTCAACACATTTATCAAACTACATATAAATCAAGAATTATAGAGTTCTAGTAGAATCTGCACATTATATAACATTAAGTTCAACAAAGCATGAAGCTACTGTAAAAGTCTAATATCAAATCTAACATTTTTACTGAAGAAATGTATTAAAATGACATGGTGACTTACAAAAAAGTTCAAAAAAAGCTATTTGTTCTTGATTTACTTGTTTTATATCTGCACACTCAATAATTATTTATCAATTAAAATTGTAAAATGGGGGAAGGGAATACATTTTTACCAAACTACATTTCCCATCATACCATCAATTTGCTCTTGATTTTGCATTTGTGCTAAAAATGTCCTGAAAAAAGAGAAGAAATATTACAATTTCAAAGTAAAATCACATCGTGAAGGGGTGCTCACACTTTTCTTTCTATTGACTTCCATCCATACGACGATTCATATGACTTTCGAAGTAGGGACTTACCATCTGTGATCTACAGTAAACACACTAAGGTCAGGCCTGAAATCACCTAAAAGACCAGCTGACGGTCCTCATGAGGAAAATGGCTGCAAAACATGCTAAATTGATGAAAATCTAAAAACATTTGTTGGAGATGTTGGTGATATAAAATATCATTAGCTAAGCACAATAGAAGTCAATGGAAAGTCCTCATTATGATAGAACAACAAATGTGTGTTTGTGTGTAGGTGTGTGTGTGTGTGTGTGTGTGTGCGGCAGTGCTCCTGTTTAACCTTCTGAGTTTGAGGGAAGTGGTCATAAATATACAGTAGCATCTGTCCAATATCAGTCCTGTCCTGTCAGGTAGGGGTATCAGCCCGTTTCCCTCAAACAACCTCTGATCTGCTCCAGCAGAGACGCACTTTCCAATGACCAGGACAGATGGATTTGCATATGTATAAATCTTAAAGTATGGAAATGCTTCTGTTTAGAAAACATTTCCCCTTGTCACACCATATGGTGAGAGTTTCATGTTGCACTTTGAATCTTATCTTTTTTTTTTTTATGCAATTAAAAGTGTTTTGCAGTTTTTTTTTTTTTTTTTTTTTTTTGTTTGTTTTTTTATGTACCATTTCATGAATAATGTTTTAGAGTTTCTCCGGTTCATAGAACCCGAGCTCAGCTCCACTTCCTGTCACTCCTCCTAAACAGGAAGTGACACTTCAGGACATGGTTATAGATGGTGCCTATTTTTCTGGTCTTGCTCCAGTGGGCAAGTGGTAGTGAGAGTGAATCAGTATGTCAGTGTCAGAGGACGCTGTGGTGACAAGAGCACTAAAGATGAATGGTTGTGCTGTTCGTAACTGCTGTCAGAAGTTTGATCCAAGTTCATTACTTTCTCAGTAGGATTTCAAGTACAGCCACATTTATTTATTAATTTATTTATTTTATTTATTTAATTTTTGATGTATGTCAAATTGTCACCTAATGTCTCTATCAGAGTTGAGAATAAAAGCAAAAGGAATGCAAATATATACAGCAATCGCAAAACTATTTTTTGGCCTTCCAAGAATGGATGAAATTAGGAATCAGAGGTTAAGATTTATTTATAAAGCTGTTCCTGAGCAATCCAAGGTTTGCTTGTGCACATTGCATTTTACAGAGGACAGCTTCCTGAACCTGGGAGAGTACAATGCCAGCAATATACAAAGACTACTGACCACTGTGAAATAGGGCTGGGACAATACTATTGATGCATCGCGATTCATGGATTGTTTCTGACATTTTCGCTGATATTTTATATGGTGCTCTAGGCTATTTTTTAACCGCATGCTCAAATGCTCACGAAGAAGAGCGCTCGTGCATTCGGCTGAGTCTGACAATGTGTTTGCACAACAGAATGCTCACTGCAAACACCCTTGTAATTCGCTTCCACCTTTTCGAACTTTATGAATGATTATTTTATAGAAGGTTCAAGTGGTGCGTGTAAGGAATTGGAAGGAAACGATCCTACGAATCCGTGAAAATGGCTAAAAACGCTGCCGGCAGGCCATTAGATGGCGATGAAACACTATAGATTGAACATGTAATGAGCATGTGCATAACATCATCGTCTTCACAGACTCTTCACAGAGTCCGTTTTCAAAAAATTTTCACTTTGAAACCATTTTTTCAAAAGGTTTGTGTAAATGAACGGCAAAAACGCATAAATATTTTTCAGTTTTTAGTTGAAAATGCAGTGCCACCTGCTGTTGAAAACTAAGCTCAGAATCGATTCGAGAGAGAATTTGCGATACATACGGAAAATATCAGAATCGATTCAGAATAATTTCTCGATTCGTGATGCATTGTTGTATTGTCCCAAACCTACTGTGAAACGTTCCGCTCAAGTCATGCTTGCAAAGTTGGTTGATGGATCATCTGCATTTTCAGAATCTGACTCGGACTCGAAAGGATATGGTAAAACCGTCATTATTAACTGCGTGCTTACAATTGCTTAAAGCCTTGGAAGCTAACGCTTATGATTATAGTAAGGGGCATTACATTTCCAACACATGCTTAAGGTGTTTGGCCAATCACAACGCATTGGGTCTGCTGGCCAATCAGATCGCTCTGAGCTTTACGAAAGGAGGGGCTTTGTAGAAATCAGCACATTTCTGATAGACTGGGAGTAAAGGAGCTGCAATAATGTATAGTATGTGAAAATTAGTGTTCTATTACATGCAATAAACAAAATAATGAACTTTTAAAATAGAATCATATGACCCCTTCAATATAAGTTAATTCATATAAAATTATTTTTATATTGTTTGGGGTGCCTCCCCCAAACACAGCCCCACCCCCCATGTATAGTTTACTTTTTGCAGCATGTCATCTAAAATTAAAAAAAAAAAAATGTAACACTGGATTTCACTGTTTAGGTGAAAGCATGGTGCATTTGTATGTTTTGGTTTTCATAATAAAATGCCCCTACCAGTGTTAAAAATACCAAAACTACACTTTTGCCAAAATATTTAATCAAAAAAGAGCTGACACTGTATTAAGTGGTAAGTGATTGTTACCGTATAGAGCTATTCTACTTGATTTAACACATGAAAAATAGTTTTGTTGGCATAAATGCATGTTTTTAGATTGATTCAGTGATTTTAAATAATATTTTTAACTTATAATAGAACCAGTTAATTTAGGTGTTACCTTTTTTTTTCGGTGTTGTTGGCCAGCCTTACTAGCTAGGTTATACTGGGGGAAAGCACAGCTATGTTTAACTACCAGCTAGACCAGCACCAAACCAGCATGAACACCATGCTGGTCTTTTCAGCAGAGATTGTTGCATTAGAGAGCAAAAAAAAAAAAAAAATTGATGAAAATTGTGGACAGCTGGAGATGGCTGTAAATATCTTTCTCATTTACCATCCATCCATCCATCCCTCCACCCACCACATGTTTCATTTGGCGGCTGCTTTTCTTGAGGTATCCCTGATGGATTTCTCCACAGCTGGAGCCAGCCCAAACCTTCTGTTTATGAGTGCTGAATGAAACATGTCTCAATATTGAGCTCTGTCAGGGTTCACCAGTGGGCACGTGGTCAGCTGTAGCTACAGACTTCATTATGCATACGCATCGATTGCTGCAGCTTGTGCCACCAGGCAGACTTGCCTGAATTTTGCAGTATGTTAAGCTTTCTCTTCACTCGTTCAAAGCAGTCGAGAATAATACTGGTCATGTCTATAACCTCAGCAGCAGGAAAGAGAAATATCATAATGATATTTGAATTATAAAGGACCTGGAAGCTTTAAATAATGATCCATCCATCCATCCAATCATTATTTCCTTCTATCCATCCATCATATCTCTATATCCATCCATCCACCCACCCATCCATTCATCCATCCATCCATCCATCCATCCATCCATCCATCCATCCATCCATCCATCCATCCATCCAATCATTATTTCCTTCTATCATCCATCATATCTCTATATCCATCCACCCATCCATCCATCCATCCATCCATCCATCCATCCATCCATCCATCCATCCATCCATCTATCTATCTATCTATCTATCTATCTATCTATCTATCTATCTATCTATCTATCTATCTATCTATCTATCTATCTATCCATCCATCCATCCATCCATCCATCCATCCATCTATCCAATCATTATTTCCTTCTATCTATCCATCCATCATATTTCTATATCCATCCATCCATCCATCCATCCACCCACCCACCCACCCACCCACCCACCCATCCATTCATCATATCACTGTTTTCATCCATTCATTTGTCCATCCATCCATCCATCTATCATCCATCCATCCATCCATCCATCCATCCATCCATCCATCCATCATATCACCAATTCTCATCCATCCATTCATCATATCACTATTTCCATCCATCCATCCATCCATCCATCCATCCATCCATCCATCCATCCATCATATCACCAATTCTCATCCATCCATCCATCCATCCATCCATCCATCCATCCATCCATCCATCCATCCATCCATCCATCCATCCATCCATCCATCCATCCATCCATCATATCACCAATTCTCATCCATCCATCCATCCATCCATCCATCCATCCATCCATCCATCCATCATATCACCAATTCTCATCCATCCATCCATCCATCCATCCATCCATCCATCCATCCATCCATCCATCATATCACCAATTCTCATCCATCCATTCATCATATCACTATTTCCATCCATCATCCATCCATCCATCCATCCATCCATCATATCACCAATTCTCATCCATCCATCCATCCATCCATCCATCCATCCATCCATCCATCCATCATATCACCAATTCTCATCCATCCATCCATCCATCCATCCATCCATCCATCCATCCATCATATCACCAATTCTCATCCATCCATCCATCCATCATCCATCCATCCATCCATCCATCCATCATATCACCAATTCTCATCCATCCATCCATCCATCCATCCATCCATCCATCCATCCATCCATCCACCCATCCATTCATCCATTCCTTCCTTCCTTCCTTCCTTCCTTCCTTCTGTTTGTTTTGCATTTAAATATTAAACATCAACATCCTACTGAAAATGTCCTTTTTAATCTCTATAAAATATGTTTTTTTTATTATAATACACAAATGTGGTAATCATTCAATAATATAAATCAAAATATTATTATATCATATTTAATGCCATGTATTATAATATAACAACGTTCATTTGGAAGGTATTTTTATTCACAGTTTCTTAAGGAGTCTTTATAGAATACCTTCTATGTAGTGTATGTTTTTCCTTGGAATTGAACTCATGGTGTTGGTGTTGCAAGCTCAATTCTCTACCAGTTAAGCTACAAGAACATCACTGTACCATTTCTTTAAGGGCGGTTTTAACTGAAATCTTCCATTTTGAACAGACCTAATGTTTGAACAAACTACAGATGACTCACTATGTTTGAGATCAATCCATAATAACAATACTCAGCATTCAGAGATGTTTTTTTTTTTTTTTCTTTCCAGTGTTGTTATAAATTACAGTACTGCTCTGACTAGTGTTCTGGTGTTCAGCCCTGTTGTGGCTTGTTCCTGTTTTGTTCTTTTCAATTTCAAAGCCCAACACGGCACGGTCACAAATCCTCCCCTTAGCTACATTTAACTACAATGAAATATCCCCCCACAATATATGTGACAAATCAGAGTTTAAGACCCTCTTCTTGGGAGCAGTAATACATTTTGCGTACATGGCTGGCCTACTGTGATAGAGAACAAAGTGCCTGAAGTGTGTCAAGCTTTTCTCTTGGATGCATCCGTGCTCTTTCTCTCCCGCTACTCCCTGTTCATTGTAATATTGAAATTTGCTAAAATCTGAAATGCTTATTTATTTCTGCCCTCCCCTCTACAAAAAAAAAAAAAAAAAATCCATTTTAGCTGAGTGCTTCATATATCCCGGAGGTAAGGAATAGTGATTGCTGGGCTGGACATGGATGCATTATGCATGAAGTTTCCCATGTCTCTCTATCTCTCTCTACCCTTCAGCACAGCTGTAGTATTTTTTGAAATGAGAGGGCGACTGAAAGAGAGCAAGAAACAGAGAGAGAAGGTGAAGGATGGAATCTCTAACTTCATTGAAATAAGGAAGTATGCGGTTGGAAACGGCTCCTGCTGCGCAATCCTTCATACTGTCTAATCTATTGCATTTAGAAATGACTAGAAGAGCTGTAAGTCATTGAAGTTGCCCTCAGTCAAGGGCAGAAGCACCAGGTCTACTAGACGACCCTGTAGGCAACTGCACAAGGTGTATGTGTTTTTGTGTGTGTGGGGATCAAGAGATATTCGACAGATGGTTGGAGGTGGTTTATTTACAGCAACAGATTTGTAGCATAGGAGAGCCTAGCATTCTCATAGGGACTAGTGGAGATGAATAATTTATATCTCATGAATTATCTGCCAAGGAACAAATCTTTGGAATGTTGTTCCCTTTAATTAGGCGAAAGTGGCCAATAGTCACTTAATGCTACATTTAGTTGCATTAGTGGCTGAATTAGTGGACCCGAGGTGATAAGCTGTGTCTTACCTTAGATCAGTGGATCTCAGCTGCTTTTGCTTCAGAGGCCAGATTTTACAGTGGGCATCAGGCATACAGTGGGCATTCATATATATATATATATATATATATATATATATATATATATATATATGTATATATATATATATAATGAAGGAGAGGTATCCAGCCAATACATACAAAATGTATTACTGCTCCCAAGAAGAGGGTCTTAAACTCTGATTTGTCACATATATTGTGGGGGGATATTTCATTGTACTTAAATGTAGCTAAGGGGAGGATTTGTGACCGTGCCGTGTTGGGCTTTGAAATTGAAAAGAACAAAACAGGAACAAGCCACAACAGGGCTGAACACCAGAACACTAGTCAGAGCAGTACTGTAATTTATAACACTGGGAAAACCCCCCAAAAACATCTCTGAATGCTGAGTATTGTTATTATGGATTAATCTCAAATATGGATTAATCTCAAACAGTCTGTAGTTTGTTCAAACATTAGGTCTGTTCAAAATGGAAGATTTCAGTTAAAACCGCCCTTAAAGAAATGGTACAGTGATGTTCCTGTAGCTTAACTGGAAGAGGATTGAGCTTGCAACACCAAGACCATGAGTTCGATTCCAAGGAAAAACATACACTAGATAGAAGGTATTCTATAAAGACTCCCTAAGAAACTGTGAAAAAAAAATGCCTTCCAAATGAACGTTATTATATTATATTATATTATATTATATTATAATATATAACATGGCATTAAATATGATATAAAAATACTTTGATTTATATTATTGAATGATTATCACATTTGTGTATTATAATAAAAAAACTTCTTTTATAGAGATAAAAAGGACATTTTCAGTAGGATGTTGATGTTTAATATTTATAAAGGGGGCCAGATTCGATGTTGTGGGGGCTGCATACCGGCCCCCTATTACAAAAGCAAAAAAAAAAAAAGGTCTGGGTTATATATATGAAGAGTTTGGTTTCAAAACGCTATAACTCCATTTTGATTAATTTGAGTAAAAAGGTGTTTTCTTTACCAAGAAAGCGGCAAGATGAAAACCACTATTTTCTGTTTCAAACTTTCACATAGCATCTTTTGGTTATAAAAAAAAAACTTTAAAAATTCAAATCTACCTTTTGATTTTAAAAAGTTTATTATAAAAATGGAAATTGTTTATTTTTCATATTGAAAATACACAACAAAGTAAGTTGATTCACATATATGACAGCCTCTGAACTTTTCCAATACTAATCTTATATACAAGCATTTTACTAAAAATACATTCAGCCATCGCTCCTAAAATGAATTCAACGAGTCAACTTGTTAATGTTATAAATTAATTATGTCCCTGTTTGTCATTACTGATTAAAGAGTATCTGGCGCCACCGCACGGTTAAAATAAACACATTTTCCGAGTAGGCCTACATTGGTATTAAAAACGGCTTTTAAAAACTGTACATGATTCAGTTTTGGGGACCGTGACAGAAGTTTGATGCTGTCGTGGAACAAGCAGCAGCCAGCATTTTTCCTCCTCCTGACTCGAGTGCCTCATCTTCTTTTCTCCTCAAGTAAATGATTACATTTTGATGACTTGCGTTTCTTTCCCACCGCAGAAACCACCACAGGTTCATCAATGCCATCAAAATTATTAATTTTTCTGTTTTTGTTGATCACAAAGTACAAAGCAGATCAAGAAAACTAGGATGCCGGGTATATAAATAAACACATATAAATAAATCACTTTTTAAATAGACCAATAAGTAGATATATTTGGTTAATATAATGGTTTAATTCATGTTATAAAACCGTCAGTTCCTATCCTTGATTCTGATTGGTCAATATGTGTTTTATTCACGATAAAACACGTCTATGACAGCTACACCCAATGGTTCTGTGTATCACTACACAACACCCTTAGCAACCACTCTTAGCAACGTAAACTGTTTGTTCTCAATTGATACTGTTCATTGAAGCTTACTGTATTATGTAGAAGAGTATTGTGAGAAAGAGATCAAGTGAGCAAGTTTTAATACCTGCATTCAGATTTAGCATTTTCCTTCAGGTCAGTCATATGTTCATAATAAAAAAATCTGTTTAAATGCCCAGTGCGATATCTTGTCCTTTTAACAGTTAAGGGGTTTTCCCATGACTGACAGCACTAGTCAAAGCATTTGTCAGTTGCGTCTTGTTCCGTCTGCACAACAGTTCAGGCTTTTCAATATAAAAGTCTTCACTACTGACTGACACACTCATTAAGACAGTCTTTGCTGCCATCTGATGGCGTAATAATGTAACTTCTGTTGCTGTTCATGGTCAGGAACTATTTTTTCTGGTGGAAGGAAGGCTTTTAGTGAAAGTTTACTTCATGAAAGTTGCACTGACACATTTTTTGGCTTTAATATTTGTATTGTGTGGTAACCGTTTTATAAAAACAATAAGGTACTCGAGGCTAGTGCTGTATCGTGAATAAGCCACGGTCGAAAGGGTTGCAGGCAATGCCCTTCAGCCATGACTTATTCACGGTACAGCACAGCCTCTCATACCTTATTGCTTACTTAAAACATGCAGTTAAATTAATAATAAAAAAGAAATAAAAAATAATGATAAATAATAAATAATAAAAATAATAGATTATAAATTAATATATATTAAATAGAATAAAAGTTTACTTCAGATTACAATTTTATTTTATTCACATTTTAAAATGTATTTATTAAAATATACACACATTATAGATAAAATATAACAGTTAAACAGTAATGAAATTTTCAGATTTACAAATAAATAGAAACAAATTTAAGCTGTTTTTGTAATTCATGCTTAAATTTAACTATAACAATATTAATATTAATAGTTGTTTAATATTAATGATTAATATTAAATATCAAAACCTATCTATCAAAACCTGTACATATACCATGTGACCCACCAGGTAAAAACCACTGCATTAAATGACTGGGAGTTTTAACCAGAATTTAATGCTGTTAACTGGTTCCGTCCAATCTGGATGTCTAAATGTGGTTAAGCGAACATGTTCTTAGTCATTTTTTTTGTGATTTTGTTCCATTGTGTTTTGAGAAAAGCTGGGCCAACCTTTGACCTGACCTTTGATTGGTCAGCTAGATTGTACTGCAGCGAGAGGCAGTGACTCAGGCTTTTTTGACAAGTTGCTAAGTAACAAAGTGATGTGGCCTCCATACAGTCTAAATGCGGCTCTGTGCCTCACCTGCTTCATGCACCCTACAGAGAAAAACAGAGGAAGTGTGTGGGGGATTTGTGTAGCCTGACTGAAAGCAGCTATTACTGAAGCCTTGTTCCATTGCCATCAGTTTGTTTTAAAAAATTGTGGGGTCTGGTGAGCACTCAGATGTGCAAATCACAATATGGTGAAGGCTTAGCTCATGAATATTAATTAGGCTATGCACAAAATAATTCCATCATTTACTGTTTTGCTAAAGAAATAGACATTGTGATAGTCTATAAAACAGTTTTTGCTAATTTCACAGTAAAACTGAAACGGTAACATTACAACTGAAAATTATTGCTGATTTCAGTATACACTGAGGGCTGGTCTTTTGACTTAAATTTGATCTCAGTAACTTTTATCTCATTAAATTTCAGGGGGGGGGGGGGGGGGGGGGGGACTTTACAAAATGTGTTTTTAATGTTAATATGTTTACTTAATAAATGTTAAATGTTATAACTGCTGACTGACTGCTTTATTAGCATAGACCCCAGCCTGTGTGCTTGCTTCAGATGTGCATGCTCAGAAAATTAAATTATTACCATATATACCATAAAGTGTAAACTGAAATGGCTTTAAAATGCATGCAGATAATAAACTTGCTTGATGAAGAACTGCAATGTCATGTGAGCGTGATTGCGATAGAGATGATAATCAAAATTAAACAGATGTTGTATAGGCTCCGTCCTCTTCTGGAAAGCGGGGTGGGGAGCAGCAGCTCATTTGCATTTAAAGATACATGCACGGAAACAGCATGTTTTCCTTCAACTCAAAAATAGGCATTTAAAACATGGTATAATAAGTGATCTGTGGGGTATTTTGAGCTGAAACTTCACAGACACATTCTGGGGACACCTGAGACTTATATCATATATATTATAAAAAGGGGAATCATAGGTCCCTTGTAAGGGGATCATCATATTTTGGGGTCTTTGGCATCAAAAGTGGTAATATTGTTGTATTGAGTACAAGTGGTCTGACCCAGATACCAGAGTTTAAAAGCAATAGATTGGAGCGTGTGCTTGAAAGAACATTGCCATTGTCACTTTCTGCCACTGATAACAACAGCAACAATCACTCAGAAAAATGAAATGACAAATTCCAGTGCCAGATTGGCACTTATAACACACATGAAAGAATGACAGTTGGTTGTATTGTATTAGAGACATTCCTGCCCCAAGCTATTTCATAATATTTCACAAGTGGTGTGGACAAAATCAACATTTCTTACCCATCTAAATCGTAAATGACGCCTGTGTTTGTCCTTTGAAAGGACAACAGAAGAAAAAATGAGATACTGTATTGAATGAGAATGAGAAAAACAGATGCATAGAAACAAAAACGTCATTAATAACAGATAGAAATGAACATAAAATATCTAAAAAGGTAAAAAAAAAAAAAAAAAAAAAAAAAAAAGAAAACAAAAAAAAAAAGATGGAGTTTTTGGCAGAAAGTGGGCTTAACTTTTAACCTGACCTTTGCGAAAACTCTCTTGGTTTCTCGCACTTTCTCTCCTCCCCTCCTCTTCTTTCGCCAAACTGTCACATCGCATTAGCAACCCTTTCTCAACCTTGCCCAAATGTCTCTGCTGAGGAGCAACAACACATAAATTAATCAGCAGAGATCCGTCAGATAATTCTGATCAGGGATTTCAGTGACTGAGCCCAAGAAGTCTTGCAGCATGAGAATACCCTGTAAAATAAAGTAGAATAGCACAGACTTTGATACAGATATGAATACATTAATTTCTATTACCATCTGCGTAAGAGAGGGGCCATGCATAATGAATATGGCAGCAGCCTGCTCTATAGGAACCACTTACCATCGTGCACCAGACCAAAGCTGCGAGGCCTAGTGGTTTTGATTATGCGTGACACAGTGCAGGAAATGATGGGGCAAAACTAACCCAAGAAACACCCATCCACTCTGAACATGTTTCTTTCATTTCTGTTTCTTTAAAGCTGTGAATATTCATGAAGGAATGAAAATCTATAAACTCTGCCAGTGTTTTTGAAGAAGAGGATTCATTTACTTTAATAGAGCATGTTAAACATCATAATGACTTATAATGGATGAAAATCGGACTGCACCGACACTGTTTTTTATGATTCTCTCTAGAGCATATCCTGACTTTATGCAATATCACACTAGCGAGCTATTGTATGAAGATGTATGTTATGCGAAGCAAAGTTTAAGGTTTTGGAGGCATGGCATAGTGGCTAGTTATCGATGAGCTGTGGTACTCATATATGATCTTTTGACCAAATCCAATTTTTCCGCCTCTTTACATTCACTTTAGACACGATTGGTATCCAGTATCTGTATTTACATTAAAGGGGACCTATAATGCCCCTTTCACAAAATGTAATATAAGTCTCTGGTGTCCCCAGAATGTGTCTCTGAAGATGTAGCCTAAAATACCCCACAGATCATTTATAATAGCTTGTCAAATTTGCCCCTATTTGGGTGTGAGCAAAAACACGCCGTTTTTGTGTGTGTCCCTTTAAATGCAAATGAGCTGCTGCTCCCAGCCCACTTTCCAGAAGAGGGCGGAGCTTTAACAGCTCACGCTTTGGTTTCTCAACAACAACAACAAAACTGGAAAATCTCACGCAGCCAAAATGAGGATTGTCAGTAACGGTGTTCAGTCTTACATTGTTCAAACCGGAGTCGGACACTGATGGAGAGACTCAGGAAAAAGTTACAACTTTTAGAATGCAACTGGGCGTTTCTCAATAGTTAGTAGATAAATAAATGTTGTTGCTGTGGGGTTGATTCAACTTATCGACTAGCATGAATTGACCCTCAATTGTGGAGCAGTCCGGTGTAAAATGACGGCATGGCAACAACACTCTACTACAACAACTCTTCCTCTTCTCTAAAGCAGCCCAACATGGCCTCACCCCCTTTGTCGCGTGTTCTCGGGGGCAGGGTTTATGTAAATTTTAGGGTTTGTGATGTCACCAGCCTGGGAAGAAGCTTGTTGTAGTCCCTACCAGCCATTTGTTGTAGTCCTTAAAAAGCGGTTTCTGTAAAAGAAAATATCTCCCTTTGCATTGAACTTTGAGCGTCGTAACTTTGCAAATGTTGTTTAAGATCAAACAGCAACATTACATACTAACTAAAGTTAAAAAAGTTAAATCATAATCAAGGACCCCTTTAATTCCCGCCCAAAATGATTCTGTTGGTGATCGCTTTACTACGACGTGGTCTGGTGGCCATGATTATTTCCTAGCATGGATAAGTTAAAAGCTGTCATGGATGTTTACAGCTCAAAATCTGACTGAACAAATATACTGTAGAACAGAAAATAACTGTAATTGTCATTTGTTGTTTTCTACTGTAGCTTTCAGTAGTGAAGCTGTTTTATTTATATTTGAAATTTGAAAACCAGTTTCTATGCTCCTGAATGTTTCTGTGTGTGCGGAATTTCTTATATAAAGTTTCCACCTCAATAAAAAAGCTGTGAGTTTTGCACATACTGCTTCATAATATGTAATTAAAAAGCTGTGTTTGTGGGCAAACGTGTCGCCGTTGCATTGGGCTGGCTTGGAATTCCAAGGGGAATCAGATGAAGGTAGATGTTCAGATATCGGATATCGTTCAGATATTTTATGTGTTTGTTTGGACTTTTCATTGTTTTTGCTATACGTAAGTCCAACATTTACCAATTGGGATTCATGTTTAAATGCATTTGTGCCACCTCCATCCATAAACAGTCTACATAAAAGCCCCTGTTATATATGTTTCTGAAACAACTACTGTGCCCACCCCCCATTTTTGCCAATGATTGAATCAGTTCCCAGACTTGACCCCAATCAGCCTCAGTCTCAGGGCACTGACAGCCACCCCCCACCCATAACCCTTTACAACTGTCAAACCCCTTGTCTATTTCCTCTTTACATAATGGCAGTCATGAAACCCACTGTGCAGTAATGAGGCCTGTCTGATTTCTGAGGAGGTCCAATGTGTTTCACTGCTTTAAGACACACACATACACACTCTGTTATAACTTAGATGAAGAGACTGAATTCAAATTGACACCGCACACACACACACACACACACACACACACACACACACACACGTTATGTTCAAACGCTCTACTTTTAAGACTTCCCTACATGCCACCAGCAATAACAGAATGATTTGATGATTTTGCAGTTGTCTCCTTTGCTTGGCGGGTGCAGAGTCACATTGATGTTTCACATTGATTTTTGATGAATATTGTTTTTTCTTCGCCAAAACAAACACCATATTTTTGTGAGAGTTTTCCCCGAAGTAGTTGGCTGGTGACAGCTGGTGGGCTAGTTAGAGTGCAGACCGCTTTGAATTAGCTGATTGCTTTTTGAGTAGAGCGAGCTGGAGGCTTGGATAAGGATCTCTCGCTGTGTGACTTTGTGCCAGGGAACCTGTGGCATTGAAGCAATATATTGTTCGTCACACTTTTTCCTAACACACACAGTTTCTGAAATAATGGTTATGAAATCATATTAGACTTTATGCCTCTCATGCCACTTCCTATTTCTTTACAGACATTTTCTTTTTAAATGCACACTCAGGCATGCATATTATCTTTACTCTTCTGATTGTGAACAGCTCTGTAATGTAAGAGTTAAAAGGACACTTCTCTGATTGGATATTGGATGTCCTCTGTTTGGAATGGAAAAAAGTTTATTTAATTATAGTAAACATTAAAAATAATTTAGTAAAAGTTCAGGGGGATGGATAGACAGACAGACAAGTAGAGATAGATAGATAGATAGATAGATAGATAGATAGATAGATAGATAGATAGATAGATAGATAGATAGATAGATAGATAGATAGATAGATAGATAGATAGATAGATAGATAGATAGACAAGTAGGTAGGCAAATAGATGGATAGACTGGCAGACAGGTAAATGAGTAGACGGAACAGGTAAACAGTCAGACATACTGTACATAGACAGACAAGTAGATGGGTAGACAGAACAGATAGACAGACAGAGATATACTTTATAGGTAGGCAGATAGATGGATAGATAGACAAGTAGGTGGGTAGACAGTAGGGCTACACGATTTATTGCACGATACAAAAAATAACACTGAAATCGCTCTTAAACGCGATTCTTAGTGCGATAATGAAATCGCAAAGCCTGGGATTATTTTTTTTTTATTTTATTTTTTTTTATGCGCAGCTTGTCCCTCTGATTTTCAGATGGAAAAGCATTTACCACTGATCACAGAGCCGTGGAGCTCTGACAAGCTGCGCATAAAATAATAGCAGCCTTTGCCAAATCGTGTGTGGTTTAATCGCGATAAATCGTGCAGCCCTAGTAGACAGACAGACAGGTAGGTAGGCAGATATATGGATAGAAAGACAGGCTGGTAAATGAGTAGACGAAACAGACAGACGGGTAGATGCGTGGAAGGAACAGGTAGACAGACAGACAGACAAGTAGGTAGGCAGACAGGCAGACAGGTAAATGGGTGGACGGAACAGGTAGACAGACAGACAGGTAGATGGGTAGATGGAACAGATAGACAGACATAGATAGACTTCATAGGTAGGCAGATAGATGGATAGATAGACAAGTAGATGGGTAGATAGACAGACAAAGATAGATGGATAGATAGAGGCAGGCTGTTAAATTGGGTAGAAGGAACAGGTAGGTAGGCAGATAGATGGACAGGCAGACAGGTAAATGGGTAGACGGTACAGGTACACAGACAGACAGGTAGATGGGTAGACAGAACAGGTAAACAGAGAGAGATAGACTTCATTGGTAGGCAGATAGATGGATAGATAGACAAGTAGATGGGTAGAAAGACAGACAAAGACAGACAAACAGGTAGGTAGGCAGATAGATGGACAGACAGATGGATAGACAAACAGGTAGACAGATATATAGCTAGGCAGGTACGTATTTGTAAATATTGGGTAAAATACATTATCTGTAACATTCCCATGGTTCCTCTGTTTCTCGAACCCAGAGGCTTTTTTTGTTTGTTTGAGGGAATAACTCACTTTTGGTTCAAATGAAAACTATGCCACTGCCAGTGTGTGTACAGTAATGTTTTTTTAGTGCATGTTTAAGGTGTTGTGTGTGTTTTTCTGAATGATTGTGTGCATATGCATGTCTTTTTATTGTGTGATTGAGAAGAAGAGTGAGAGAGATATATAGGGCAAGTTTCAGGCAAAGCTATTTTCAAAAGGTCACATCTTATGTAATATGAGATAGCACTCTGTTTCTTATTCATACTGGCTCTTTCTCTCTTTCTTATTCATACTGGCTCTTTCTCTCTTTCTTTCTTTTAGTCTGTCATTCTCTCTCTACCTCTGTACCTGTGTTCATCCATCTGTATATTTGTCTGTGCTTCTTTAAGGTGGCTGTTTTAGCACATGTGACAGAACCGAATATAACCGGCCCATCTGGCTTTAGAATGCATTGGAAAGGAAAGAAGGCACTCTGAGGTATGAAGTATCTGTGTAGTCGTCATTCATTGGCTGGAGGGAGCGGTTTCTCAGACATCTGTGTTGTTTGAAGGGAAATGCAGATAAATATGCTGGCATCAAGATGGAAATAAAAGATGGTGCGTACGAGCTATGAACCTACCATTCGGTTCCAGCTATCAATTATTCAGTGATGCCTATTGGCAAAATGAAATGGGGGAGAGGGCATGAACATATTATAACATGCAAAAAAAAAAAAAAAAAAAAAAATCAGCTAAGAAAAAGAGAGACCAACAGAATAAATGGGTTTTAAAAGGAGAAAATACAGCTTTCACTAAAGGTCTGGAGAAGAAAAAAACAAAAACAAGAATACAATCAGTGCTGCAGATCTGTGACGGTAATAATCATTTAATTTCCTTTAAATGGACTTGGCGCTTTTGAACTCGAGCAGACCATTATAATTGTGGTATCAGAAATACACACAACTGTTATATTGCATCATCCAGTCAATTGTACTGCAGAACTATTTAACTCCTTTTTGTGATTTGATCAGTATATGGCTGGGTTGAAACATCGATTTTAATTGATTTTCAGTTGATGCTTGAACTAACCTTCACTTAACATTATTTGTAGCGCATCTTATCCAATAATCGCAGTAAGTTATGTGCTTTACTTTTTATATTAAAAGTTTTATGATGAAATGCACACAATAAATACTGTTTTGGCACTCTTTAATGTGGTGTTTAATGTTTAAAAATAAGGTCTACTTCAGGAGGTCAAACTAAATATCATATGAGCTGTTTTACATTACATATTTTTTATATATGGTTTGCAATTTTTGCATTAATGTGGATAAATATAGTTTAAAACCCAGATTTTTGTGTGTGTGTTTTTTAGCAATAAAAATTACATTTAAACAAAATTAAACTATAGTAATTAAATTAACCATTTAATTAAATTAAACATGTACAAACAAAATATATACAGACATTGATGTTAAAAACCTAAATGCTATATGCTATTTTTTTTTTTTTTTTTTCTATTTTAGATGATAGTTTATATAGCATCTAATAGTTCTCACTGCAAAATTTAATTTTACTAATTTTTAGTAAAAAATAATGGGACATTAAAGTGTACCCTATGCATGGATGGTATCATATCTGAGTGCACGTGAACTGTTGATTAAGAATGCATTGTAGAATGTTTGTAAATTATGTTTTTATGGAAATTATTATAACCTGTTCCAAATATAATTTTGGGGTTGATAAGATTTTGTAATGTTTTTTAAAGAAGTATCTTATGCTTACCAAGACTGCATTTATTCGGTAATAAAAACTGGTAATTTATTTCACAATGTGACAATTTAAAAACATTTATTTTCTTTTTTAATACACTTTAAAATGTAATCTATTCCTGTATTGGCAAATTCGGTGTCACACAATCCTTTAGAAATCATTCTAATATTCTGATTTTGTGCTCACAAAACATTTCTATGGAAGCTTGTTTCCGCCAGGAAATAAAAAAAATAAAAGATAATTGCGACCTTTTTATCTTACATTTCTGACTTTTTTCTCAGAATTGCATGATATAAAGTCACAATTGCAAGTTATAAACTTGCAATTCTGACCTTTTTCTTACAATTGCGACTTTATATCAGGCAATTCTGCCTTTATAACTTTCAGTTGTGAGTTTGTATTTCTTAATTCTGACTTTATAATTCACAATTCTGACTTTATAACTCGCAATTCTGACTTTATAACTCGCAATTCTGACTTTATAACTCGCAATTCTGACTTTATAACTCGCAGTTGTCACTATATCACGTAATTCTGACTTTATATCTCACAATTCTGACTTTATAACTCGCAATTCTGACTTTATAACTCACAATTCTGACTTTATATCTCGCAATTCTGACTTTCTAACTCGCAATTCTGACTTTATGACTCGCAATTCTGACTTTATAACTCGCAATTCTGACTTTATAACTCGCAATTCTGACTTTATAACTCGCAGTTGTCACTATATCACGTAATTCTGACTTTATATCTCACAATTCTGACTTTATAACTCGCAATTCTGACTTTATAACTCACAATTCTGACTTTATATCTCGCAATTCTGACTTTATGACTCGCAATTCTGACTTTATATCTCGCAATTCTGACTTTATAACTCACAATTCTGACTTTATATCTCACAATTCTGACTTTATAACTCGCAATTCTGACTTTATAACTCACAATTCTGACTTTATATCTCGCAATTCTGACTTTATAACTCGCAATTCTGACTTTATAACTCGCAGTTGTCACTATATCACGTAATTCTGACTTTATAACACACAATTCTGACTTTATAACTCGCAATTCTGACTTTATAACTCACAATTCTGACTTTATATCTCGCAATTCTGACTTTCTAACTCGCAATTCTGACTTCATCACGCAATTGAGTTTATATCTCACAATTCTGACTTTATATCATGCAACTGAGTTTTTTTCTTGCAATTCTGACTTTATAACTCGCAGTTGTCACTATATCACGTAATTCTGACTTTATAACTTGAAATTGTGACTATATCTCGCAATTCTGACTTTATAACTCGCAATTGTGACTTTATGCCATGCAACTGTGACTTTATATATCGCAATTCTGACTTTATATCTCGCAATTGTGACTTTATATCTCACAGTTCTGACTTTATCATGCAACTGAGTTTGTAATTCGCAATTCTGACTTTATAGTTCGTAATTCTGACTTTATAACTCGCAATTCTGACTTTATAACTCGCAGTTGTCACTATATCACGTAATTCTGACTTTATAACACACAATTCTGACTTTATAACTCGCAATTCTGACTTTATAACTCACAATTCTGACTTTATATCTCGCAATTCTGACTTTCTAACTCGCAATTCTGACTTCATCACGCAATTGAGTTTATATCTCACAATTCTGACTTTATATCATGCAACTGAGTTTTTTTCTTGCAATTCTGACTTTATAACTCGCAGTTGTCACTATATCACGTAATTCTGACTTTATAACTTGAAATTGTGACTATATCTCGCAATTCTGACTTTATAACTCGCAATTGTGACTTTATGCCATGCAACTGTGACTTTATATATCGCAATTCTGACTTTATATCTCGCAATTGTGACTTTATATCTCACAGTTCTGACTTTATCATGCAACTGAGTTTGTAATTCGCAATTCTGACTTTATAGTTCGTAATTCTGACTTTATAACTCGAAACTGCGAGTTTATATCACGCAAACTGTGCTAAATAGAAATTGACGTGCAAACAAAAAGGTTTCTGTCCTACGGTGTTTTTTCTACTGTACCACAGTAAAGAATGCGAATATAATAGGCCTTAAAGCGAACGAAAGGAAGAAGCGTTCATAATCCCCTGCGTGAGTGAAGATTTGGGAAAATAAACAGAGATTCCATGTTTAGTGGAATAACTAATGGAATATTGTTAAATTCTCTGCTAATCGAGTGACCACATCGCGATTCTTAAAACAGAATACAAACCCAACAAAGCTTTATGGACTCGCGTACCTCTCTCATTCCGCATGAACCAAAATGTTTCCATGGCTGCGATGTCACATAGAATTGCTAACCTATTATTTCTTCATAAACAAAGCTTTGTGCTTCACTCGTGTCATATTCACGTAAATACTGCCACAGTCCTATCAGTGGGTACCGAATATACCCGGATACTCGGTACTTCCGGTACTACAGAAATGCTGGCATTGTCACATTTTCAAAATTTCAGTACCGACTTGGTACCGAAATACCGGTACTTTTGACAACACTAATAAACAATATATGTTTCTGCTTTTAAAGTGATTGTGTCATTCTGTCCTACATGCATCAGGATTGCCATTATATTTCCTCAAGTTTCCACATCACGTTAATAAGCTTACCAGTTAACACACTACATTCTCTTTCATTTTAATAAAGCCATCAGTGCCGAGATCTCCCAAGCTTCTTGTGGGCGGCGACTCATTCGCTTTGGCAAAAAGAGCAAATGTTTTAGCTGTAATTGTAATGTAGGAATCCTCAGTTCCTGTGTAAGTGAATAAGAGAGAGAGAGAGAGAGAGCAAGAGGTGTTACATATCTGTCGAGTGAAGATGAAGACAGCGTTCTGCAAATGCACGTCTAATTGTTTCTCAAGACATCCTGCACCAATTTACCCTCCTACACCAGCAGCGCATTTACACGCACTTCCACTAGAGCAAATGCTAATGCATAAACTGCCAGACACAGGGATAAAAAACATCTCCTATGAATCCCAGCCTGTCGCTTTGAATTTCCGCCCCATCCAGAGACTAGCCACTCAAGGTTGAAATGGTATTGCTTTACATGAGCACCAGGCAGCATTTAAATTGAGAAAGCACACCAGCCACTGCCAAGTGTGTAGCAGATTGACATTTCCTTTGTGTACGTGAAGTGCTGTGGATTTACATTTGCTGTTATGTAGACGTGTGGGATTTTAAACCTGTACATTACCTATTCCGAGGGCCCAGAGGGGGAGGGCCGGCTCTGCGACACAGAGGCCCCTACATTTGTGAGGTTTGCCTGGCCGCTACGATATCGGGCTCCATTTACAGAGCAGTGAGGTGGGAAAAATGGCAGGTTGGATCTGATGAGAGAGGATGGAGTGTAACACTTGTAAATGTCAAGCTTCAGAGTAACTCGTACTCCCAAGAGACCCTCACTCAAATCTCCGCTCTCTTTCAGAGCTCTGGGAGCGTCTGCCAGGACAAGGTGTTTCTTTCACTCCACTCCATGTTTATCTCTTCCTCTGTCCATCTAGCTCTTTTATCCTCTGCTTGGACTGCTTTTTCTGCTCTGGGAAATTCGTTTTTTTTTTTTTTTTTTTTCTATAAATCTTGGAACCAGTGGTTCAGAGCGCATATCAAACTGCCAAAGTCACGTGATTTCAGTAAACGAGGCTTCGTTATATCATAAGTGTTTCGAAATTTCAGTGGTTCAACACTGGGACAGTGACTTTGGCAGTTTGATACACGATAAAGCTTCGAAGCTTCATGAAGCAGTGTTTTGAACTCACCCATCACTAGATATTGTTGAATAAAGTCGTTATTTAGCTTTTTTGGTGCACAAAAATTATTCTTGTTGCTTCATAACATTAAAGTTGAACCACTGTAGTCACATGAACTGTTTTAAATGTTTTTAGTAGCTTTCTGGGCATCTGAAAGTGTTAATTGTCTTGCTGGCAATGCAGGCCTCACTGAGCCATCAGATTTGATCAAAAATATCTTAATTTGTGTTTCGAAGATGAACGAAGGTCTTACGGGTGTGAAACAACATGAGGGTGAGTAATTAATGACAGAATTTTCATTTTTGGGTGAACTAAATTTTGTTTTCATTATTTTTTAATTGAAATTAAATTTAATGAATTAAACTGCTTGTAAATATACTTTAAAAAAAAAAACAACTGTTAAACTTGAAAGACATTTCTTCTTATATAGAACCTTTGTGGCATAAAGTGTTCCTTAGAATTGAGTCAAGAACCCTAGGGTTCTATATCGAACCCCACTGAACCTTTTTTTTTTTTTCCTTTAGAGTGCACATTAACAACATTTCAGAGAAATTTTGTGTGTAAAAAAGATCCATTGGCAATAGTGTAGTGATGTATGAAGCACAGCTCACACAGAAGTCACTTTAAAACCAAACAGCTTTCTGAATTCACGTGACCAACTTGAACATGAGCAAAATCCACACTTCTTCAACCTTAAGCGAAACTCCCGAATATGCTAATTCCTATTGGCATGATTCGATTTCACCCAAATAATTTAATTGAGGAATGGTAAATGGGTCTGCACCTCAGTCGATTTAAAATGTGAATGAATTGCAACTTCGATTATCTTTATCGCCTGTCACTGAATCACACTTGCTCTTAATTCCTTCCATATATACACTTTTTCTGATGACACTAACAGCTCTCTCACAATAGCTCTGTAGTCTTAATTTAAACACTCAAATCTTTGATAAAGCTGCCAACTTATTGGCCACTACTACTGAAATCAAACGCATTTATTGCATTTGAACAAATACACACAGAATTGTCAAAATGCCCATCTTGGCGAGTTTTCACGTTAACACAGTCGGTTTTGAACATAAACGTGCATTAGGTCTTAAAGGGTTAGTTCACCCAAAAATGAAAATTCTGTCATTAATTACTCGCCCTTATGTCTTTTCACACCTGTAAGACCTTCGTTCATCTTCATAACACAAATTAAGATATTTTTGATAAAATCTGATGGCTCAGTGAGGCCTGCATCGCGAGCTAGAACACTCCCTTTTTCAATGCCCAGAAAGGTACTAAAAACATATTTAAAACAGTTCATGTGACTACAGTGGTTTAACCTTAATATTATAAAGCGACAAAAAACAAAACAAAAAACAAAGTAGCGACTTTATTCAACAATATCTTGTGATGGGCGATTTCAAAACACTGCTTCATGAAGCGTTAAAGCTTTACGAATCTTTTGTTTCAAATCAGTGGTTCGGAGCGCGTATCAAACTGCCAAAGTCACGTGAACTATTGAAGTTTCAAAATGCTTATGACGTAACAAAGCCTTGTTTACTGAAATCATGTGATTTTGGCACTCTGAACCACTGATGCGAAACAATGTATACTTTTGGACGGCTGTCCTGCAGGAAACTTCAGTCTCTGCACTGAAGGCATCACCATCTTTGCCAAAATGGCTTGATACTACAAACAATTCATGATGTCCTTCATAAAGATTTCCACTTCCTGCAACAACAAGACTGGAGCACCTCCATGTTTGACCATGGAGATAGTGTTCTTCTGCTCAAAAGCTTTGCCTTATTTGCACCAGACACACCACTGATCCATGGGTCCAAATAGTTCCAGTTTGGTCACATCCCTCCATTAAACATTCTTCCAGAACTCTACAGGTGAATGAATGAATTTTAGCATGTTCAAGTCGGCCTTTTATTTTCTTCTTGTTCAAGAGATGCATTCGGCAAGATGTTCCAACATGAAGGCCATGCTTGTCTAGTGTTCTTCTTATACTCTACATTGACATGATTTTCCTTCTTTCATTAGGTCATCTCGCAAGTCTTTGGCAGTAAATTGAGGGTTTTTCTCAGTTGCTCTGATCAAATATTGTATTCCCCTTAATTATATTGTGCTCTTTCTTCAATACCCTCAAAGCTTTTCTGGTACAACAAATTTTAAACTTATGAATAAGGCTGCCAGCTGTATCTCTAGGAACTTTTAATGTTTTGGAAATCTTCTTGTAGCCATAGACTTTCTAATGTAATAAAACAATTTATCTATAGCTGGGCTAAATTTATGTAGGCAGTGTGTAAAAGCACAAGCTAATTCAGTTTTGTTATAGAGTTTCCAAAGGCTTAATTGTGTTTTAACTATAACTCAAAAGCATTACATTATATATCGACATTATTATTTTTAATCTGTTATATTCAATGCAAGACTCTGCATCTTTAGAAAAGGGGGGGTTGAATAATTTTGATCTCAACTGTACAGTGAAAGTCAGTGGGGGTCCAATGTTGTTTTAAACCAATTTTTGTGTTTCGCGGAAGAAATAAAGTCATACAGGTTTGGAACAACATGACGGCGAGTAAACGATGTCGGAATTGTTATTTTGGGACAACTGTGTCTTTTTATTGAATAAATAATTGGATCACAAGGATAAATCTTCTCTTTTTGGATTGATTTGTGATTTCATGTCTTAATGTGATTATGGAATCAAAGGCAAATCCTTAGTGATCCATATAATTTTTTTTCTGATCTAGCATCAAGATCCTTTTAAAAGATTGTTCAGAATGCTTAGTCACCAAGGTGATAAGATGAGTGGAATATGGAGGAAGAGAGTGTGACAGCGGGTGGATTGAATGTGTACTGGGACCCTTGCAGTGCAAACAAACACACACGCAAACACACTGTCATACATAGATGTAATCTTCCACAAGCTCTCAGTTTATTGTGCCCATGGGTATAATTTAATGCTTGAGCGAAATGCTTACTAATAGCTACTGTTCTGCATTCACTATAGGGCAATGCAGAACAGTACAATGACAGGGACAGAAACACACGCAGAGGAACAGCTGAAACAAATGAGCCAGAACTTAATAAATCTACATCAAAACATTAGAAGATTCTACACTGGTGGGTGTAGAAAACATATGAAAATAAATAAGAGCAATCACTCTGCGAAGTTTACCGCAACAGTCCTGTTATGAAAAGTGTGCTTATACTTGTTGAACAAAGTTGGATTGTTAGGGGATGTATTATGTGTCTTGAGGCCTTTGAAGACTTGTACGCTTGGCCCTGATCTGGGACTCAAAACAAAGTTTTGGTGTGGATCTTGGTCTTGGCTGAAGGTTTAATACAGTGTATGTGATTATGAAAAACTATGCGATATCACCTTGCTTAAATTCTCAGTTCATAGATTGTTCATTAGACAAAATTGGATTCTTGGACTGCCTAGTCTGCACCTGGTTCTCAAGGGATGTAGTTTTGCTATGGGTATTATGAGTTCTTGTCTGGCTCTTGTTTTGGATTTTAGAGGGTCTAGTCTCAGTCGGGGTCTTTATTTTGGTTCTTTGTCTTTATTTCGATCTTAGGGGATCTAGTTTTAGTCTAGTTCTGCATCTGAGGATGTGCTCAGGCTTGTCATGTTTGGTTCGATTAAAACGAACCCTGTTGCGATTGCTCTGTTAGTGCAGTTTATTTGAACGTGTGTGAACGCTGCCATCCGAACCCTAAACAAGCGGACCGAGACCGCTGAAAAGATGGTTCCAAACGAACTCTGGTGCGGTTTGAATGATATATGAACGCAACACGGACCAAAGACATTTTAACGAACTAAAATCAGGAAGACGAGACCCTAAAAAGGACAGAATCCTCACGCATATCGTTTTTTCTTGTCGTAGTCGCGGGTTTTATCACAGGCATCAGACGCGCGTCTCCACGCAGCAGATCATTTGTTTGTGTGACGGATGGATTCCCGCCACTGTTTTGATTCCTTTACACATTTTATAATCTCTTTACGAGTTCTCAGCTGGCCAAAATACTATCATATGTAGGCTACGTACACACAACAAGCGCATTTACCTCAGAACACAGCATTGTTCGGTAAGTTCCTTCTCAAAATAGGCAATACGTCATAAAATCCATCCAATCAGGTTGTGAACATGTCTCTATGCCTTTAAGTTTGGCATCTTTTGGTTCGGTGATAAAATTGCCAATCTGAATGCTAATCGGAACAGGAATAAATGTTTTTATTTATTTATTTTTTGGTCCGGACCAAACAAACCAAACTTCAAGTGTGAACGCACTCTGAGGTGTCTGGTTTGGTCTGAATTTGAGTTTCAAGGAGTGTAGTTCAGATCTGGGTCTAATTTTGTTCTCAATCTTGTTCTTGGGGGTTTTGACTTCAACTCTTATAAACCTTCAGAATTTACATCATTTCCAATTTGACACAAGGTTGTTGAAGTTTAACAGTCCATTAAGTGGATTGTACTGTTGTTGTTGTTTCTGTTTTTCATCCTAGGTGTATATGACTATCTTCTTCCACTATTTCCTTTCAACACAATCAGAGTTATATTATAAAATATCTTGGCTCTTCCAAGCTTTACAATAGAAGTGAATGGCGCTCCTGATTTTGAAGTCCAAAAAAGTGCATCCATCCATCATAAAAGATATCTACACAGCTCCAGGGGGTTAATAAAGGCCTTCTGAAGTGAAGCGATGGGGGTTTTTTTTGTAAGAAAAATATCAATATTTAAATGTTTATAAACTAAAATAGCTAACTTCCAGCTGATGGCCTACACAATATGACCTACACCAAAAGAGTGACCTCTGACCCAACACATGATGCACTGACGAATGCAGAAGCCAGAAGCCTAGAAAAAAAAAAAAACACCAGTCACGAATTAGAAGTCTAAAACGGCAATTTTTAAAGAGAAATATCGAAGGATTTCAATATAAGAGAAGAGGAGCTTGAGTTTGTTGTCCAGCCCTATTTGGATGGATGGATGGATGGATGGATGGATGGATGGATGGATGGATGGATGGATGGATGGATGGATGGAATGTTAGATATACCAATAGATGGATGGATGGATGGATGGATGGATGGAATGTTAGATATACCAATAGATGGATGGATGGATGGATGAAATGATGAATGGATGGATGGTGGATGGAATGTTAGATATACCAATAGATGGAAGGAAGGAAGGAAGGAATGTTGGATGGATGGATGGGTAGATGGATAGATGGAATGTTAGATATACTGTTGGTTGGTTGGTTGGTTGGTTGGATGGATGGATGGATGGATGGATGGATGGATGGATGGATGGATGGATGGATGGATGGAATGATGAATGGATGGATAGACAGATGGAATGTTAGATATACCAATAGATAGATGGATGCGAGAGGCGTCTAAGCTTACGCTGCTCCTACATCCTACGTTATACATCATGTCAGAGGTTACTCTTTAAGCGCAAGTCGACTTCCGTAGGCTGTCTGCCAGAAGCTAGTTATTGTAGTTCATAAAGTTTTAAATATGGATATTTTTCCGATTGCTTCGCTTCGGAAGGCCTTTATTAACCCCCGGAGCCGTGTGGATTACTTTTATGATGGACGGATGCACTTTTTCGGGCTTCAATATAGTGAGTGCCATTCACTACCATTATAAAGCTTAGAAGAGCCAGGATATTTTTAAATATATCTCTGATTGTGTTCGTCTGAGAGAAGAAAGTCATATACTCCTTGGATGGTTTTAGGGTGAGTAAATCATGGGATCATTTTAGGTGAGCTATCACTTTAAGACAGTATGACACTAAAAGGACTGTACTTCTGCAGCCAGTGTCAATTTCAGTACCGCATACCCTGGATTTTATAGGCTTTATGATTTAAACATGCCACATTTTTGTTTTTCCCAGTTGAACAGAAGGCGAGCAAAAGAAAGAACGCTAATGATGTTATGATTGATAAGATAGTAGCAGTAATTTTTCAGTTGCAGCCTTGAAAAAAAGCTCAGCATGTGCTACTATTATAGTAAACTGTGTACTGTATGTGGCAATGTCTTGTGTGCTCAGCCTCATTTGCTAGATTTTATCGATCAATAGCGAATCTCTGTTGTTATGGTGTTTTTGTTCTTCGTGATGTGGTGTGAACATCATTACTTAAAGTTGTTGTGGATCCATCCTCAGTTGCTAAGGTGGAAATCATGGGACCGGTTTGTTTATCTTCTCTCTACACCACTCTATCATGTTTTCACTAATGGTCTCACATGGGGCTGGGAATGCTGTGAGGAGCAACAGGAATGTTTTAGACTTTCATCTGGAAACCTGTAAGGAACCTCATTTTCTGAAGTTACTGCTTATGAGTGCTCTTTTTTTCTGGGTCATTTAGTTTATTCAGTA
>CM074445.1:3848005-3880505 GCA_037101425.1 Elopichthys bambusa | reverse complement strand
TGTGATGAATAGATCTTTCTTCAAGAATTTTGCATGGCAAATCAGCAAGCTTGTTCTATGCGATTACATGTAAGACATTTCTATTGTGTGAAACAGATGCAAAAACGGAAAACCTTTTTGAAGTGGCTTGTTTAATAACCTTGTAAATCTTTTTTTTTTTCTTTTTTTTTTCTTTTCTTTTCTTGTGTGTGTACATTTCTGTGAGTCTTAGATTATTTATATGGATCTTTAAACAGCACAATCCATGAAAATCAGAGACATTTTTAGCTGTATTGTTCATGAGCAAATGAGGCGGTGTGGTGCTGTCCATGGTGCTAAACCTCTCATAATGAGCTGCTTTCTAGACCTGCTGCACTATTAACCTGCTTTAAGAATATTTGAAAGGAGGCATTTATGTGATCAGAAATAGAGAAAAAAACAGTAATATTGTGATAATATAAAAAAAATAATGGTTACTTTAAAATATAATTCATTTCTGTGATGCAAAGCTGACATGATCCTTCAAAAATCACTCTAAAATGCTGATTTGGAAACAGTTGTACTGCTTAATATTTTTTGGAACCTGTGATACCATGATTCATTGATGAATAAAAAGTTCAACATTTATGCAAAATAGAAATCTTTTCTAACAATTTCCTGAATAAAAGTATTAATTTCTTTCCAAAAAAAAAAAAAAAAAAAAACTGACCCCAAACTTTTAAACTGTAGTGTATATTGAAAAGTTTCCAAACTTTTGACCTCTATATCTATCTATCTATCTATCTATCTATATATATATATATATATATATATATATATACACACACACACACACACACACTACCAGTCAAAAGTTTGGAAACGGTAAGATTTTTAATGTTTTTAAGAAGAAGTTTCATCTGCTCACCAAGGCTGCATTTATTTAATTAAAAATACAGGAAAAACAGTAATATTGTGAAATATTATTACAATTTAAAATAACTGTTTTCTGTTTGAATATATTTTATAAAGTAATTTATTCCTGTGATCAAAGCTGAATTTTCAGCATCATTACTCCAGTCTTCAGTGTCACATGATCCTTCAGAAATCATTCTAATATGCTGATCTGCTGCTCAAGAAACATTTATTTTGTGCAATTGTACAAAATATTTGTGTACAGTATTTTTTTTTCAGGATTCTTTGATGAATAGAAGGTTCAAAAGAACAGCATTTATTTGAAATATAATCTTTTGTAACATTATAAATGACTTTACTGTCACTTTTGATCGATTTAATGCATCCTTGCTGAATAAAAGTATTAATTTAAAAAAAATAAATAAATAAATAAATCTTACTGACCCCAAACTTTTGAACGGTACTGTATAATGTTACAAAAACTTTGTATTTCAGATAAATGCTGTTATTTTGAACTTTCTATTCATCAAGGAATCCTAAAAAAAAGTACACAACTGTTTTCAACATTTATAATAATCATAAATGTTTCTTGAGCAGCAAATCATCATATTAAAATGATTTCTGAAGGATCATGTGACACTGAAGACTGGAGTAATGATGCTGAAAATTCATCTTTGATCAAAGGAATAAATTACTTTATAAAATATATTCAAACGGAAAACAGTTATTTTAAATTGTAATAATATTTCACAATATTACTGTTTTTACTATATTTTTAATTAAATAAATGCAGCCTTGGTGAGCAGGCGAAACTTCTTATAAAAACATTAAAAATCTTACCGTTTCCAAACTTTTGACTGGTAGTGTATATATATATATATATATATATATATATATATATAAACATTGTCCATTATTATTATTATTATTATTAGGGGTGTGACGAGATCGCATGCCACGAGATTTCTCGTCGAGGTGAAAAGCAGTCTCGCCATGACAGAGTGTGAGGGTGAAATTAGGAATGATAGAAAGGAGTTCAGGTCAAAAGTTGTAGAAGCTCATAAATCATGTACAGTTCTAAGGTCTGAAGAGACTCTTATGAAATCATACAGGACAGAAGCCAGTCAGTTGAGTTTGTGGAAAAACATTTTATAGTGCTTGAATATTGTTGTCTTTGCATATGATAATTCACACCCAGAAAGTAGAACTGAAATGACATTGATTAGTTACATTTCAAATGCACCTGCAGACTATTTTTCTAGTCATATATTTCGTCACTGAGCATATCTTAAAAATACTGTGTAAAAATCTTGTCTCATTCTTGTGAACTCAATCTCGTGTCTCGTCTCCTGAGCTAACTCTCGTCACACCCCTAATTATTATTTTTTTATAAAATTATCCTGTCTACTAATATTCTAAAACACACATCTATCTATCTATCTATCTATCTATCTATCTATCTATCTGTCTGTCTGTCTGTCTGTCTGTCTGTCTGTCTGTCTGTCTGTCTGTCTGTCTATCTATCTATCTATCTATCTATCTATATATATATGTGTGTGTGTTTTAGAATATTAGTAGAATATATATATATATATATATATATATATTGTACTATATATATATATATATATATATATATATATATATAATGTACTTTGTGTTATTTTATTCTTCGAAATAGATTGTTTGCAATAGTCTCTTTCCTAGATTGTAGTGCCTTGAATTTTCCATGCTTCTTTGTTTACACTGATAGTAACCAAGAAAAGAAAATTTCTCCCTATATAGTGTTGCATGCTGAGGTGCAATCCAACTATCTTTGTCCCTCTTGTTCTTATAAACCAGAATTGAGGTTCACAAGGTCCATTTAACTGTACAGTGAGTTTATTATGAGGTTCCATAAAAACCTTCATAAATAGCCTAATAAACATGAGATACAAAGGCAAGCAAAACAAACAAACAAAATGTGACCATACTGAAAGGGAGCACAGCCATTATAAAGCACAGCTATTTCTGTGGTCGGAAATAAAGATGCTATTGTGAGCAGGTTAAGATTTGCATTAGAAATTCAGCTGATGAATATGTAGTGGAATTCCACGTCTTTGATATTCTGTCTATTGCTAGGCTTGTATGTTTTAATTGGGAGGTTGGTTTGAATATTCATGAGCTGCTGCTGTGTCTCTCACTCATTATGGGTTAAGTTGTACGTTTCTCTGATTCAAGCCAAAATTTCAGTGGTTTAGAAACTAGTCATTCTACTTTATATGAATGAACTGTTATTACACCAAAAGTGACATAGCTGCAAAGTAGCTGAGACATGACCTGGGCTGCGTTTCTCAGAATCGCTAAAGTGATCGTAGAGACCATTTGTGCCAATGGTTCTACGATTCTACGACCTCCTCAACCACTGACTGTATGTTTAAAGGGGACATATCATGAAAATCTGACTTTTCATGTTTAAGTTCTATAATCGGGTCCCCGATGCATCTACCAACCCAGAAATGTGAAAAAGGACAACCCAGTAACTTTGTTTTGGTAAGCCTTTCTCTGCAAGCATGTAAAAAAAACAAAAAAAACAACAAAAAAAACAAGCCGCTCAGATTTCGCTCCCATAGTGATGTAGGGAGGGGATCTTATTATAATATCACCCCTTAATCTCCACGTTTCCACGTACGACGCCACCATTTTGTTTTCTCAAGCGACAACGGTGTTCTAACACCATGACAAAAGTTTGAGCAAAGCATGCTAACTGTTCTGTCGTTGGCTGCACAGACGAGCACAGAACACTACTTAGAGTCTCGTTAGCTTGGATAGCCTGCAAGTTGACCCTGGCGAGCCTGATTCCTAAAAAAATAGGTGTCCGAGCGATATTTTGAAAAGAATATTAGACCACTCACAGCATTTGATAGCAGCAATGAATGTTAGCCTGGTGTGTATGGCTCTGTTTGGCTTGGCAAACAGGTACGCTATGTATAGTGGGCGTCCATACGGGTTTTGCACAAAAGATTAACATGACGGCACATGCTAGTCGATGAGTTGAATCAACTTCACAGTACTACATAAATTTATCCACTAACCATTCAGAAACATCCAGTTGCATTCTAGAAGTTGTAACTTCTTCCTGAGTCTCTCCATCAGTGTCGACTCCGGTTTGAACAATGTAAGGCTGAACACCGTTACTGACAGTCCTCGTTTTGGCTGCGTGAGATTCTCCAGCTTTGTTGTTGTTGAGCAACCGAAGCGCAAGCTGTTAAAGCTCCACCCTCTTCTGGAAAGTGGGCTGGGAGCAGCAGCTCATTTGCATTTAAAGGGACACACACAAAAACGGCGTGTTTTTGCTCACACCCAAATAGGGGCAATTTGACAAGCTATAATAAATGATCTGTGGGGTATTTTGAGCTGAAACTTCACAGACACATTCTGGGGACACCTGAGACTTACATTACATTTTGTGAAAAGGGGCATAATAGGTCCCCATTAATGCTTTTACACTGATATCAAACACAGGGATTTAGACCAACCACTAAAAGATTTTCTCGCAGAAACAACTTTTTGAAATGAATCGACTCTATAATGTAATAAAACTGATATGGAATATGTTTGTCAACACAAATAAGACCTCTAAAGCCAGTTGCCTTCATTAAAACGGCCCTGTTTCCAGTAAGTGGTCTCTGATCTGAGAGAAAATATTGCTTTTTTTCTCTCTCACACAGGAGGGAAGCAGACATCCAATCCTCCTGGCGTTGATGGGCATGCTCATGGTTCATATTGGGCTTTGTGATGGATAGTGTAGCAGAATTAAAGTGCGCTGGAGTGGAGAGGAGAGGACCCAGCATGCCCCAGCTCAGGGGCCAATCAGCCAAAAGCCATTAGCCTCAAACAAGCTCAAAAACACCTTCAAAATCCACCAAAAATCTACATATTCACGCGCACAAAGTGATGTGCTGCTCTTTCAGTGTCCTTGCACTGCAGTCACAAGCTATAATGAGCTTGCACATTTTGTCTGTATATCTGTACACATATTGTCAGACAAACAAACAAGCCAACGCTCGCACACACATGCACGCTCACACACACACATACTTGTATATACTGTATGGTTTATGGCACATGTGTCAATTACAAGGCCCGTGGCTCAAACATGGCCCGCCACGACTTTTAATCAGGCCCGCAAACAAATTCGGGTAATCACTTTAATGTGGCCCGTGCGCTGTTTAAAGCTGCTGTCTGTAACGTTTGACACTCTAGCGGTTAATAAACTGTATGCGTCTTGCGGAAGAACATTGTAGCCGGAGCTACTTCTCTCTGTTTATGTCTATGAAGAGTCACGCAGGTACTGTGCTACTCCGCGGCGGTATGACGCAAACTAGTATAAATAGTCAGAATATAAACACTTATTATAGGTGTACTGTAGTGATTCAGGATAAGACAAAAACACTGTTTGGAAAATGGATTCACGATGTACTTGCTCATTATATAATTTTTGTACATTTTGAACACAAAAAAGATAGAGCAGCTTTAAATAAACGTCTGTGACAATGAAATGCAGGTGATGTTGTGTCGCACTTCACTCAACTCGCTAATTTTATCAGAGAATATGGCAATAACTGGTATAAATGCTATCTGACTTTAAATGTGGTTAGCACAATGGCTGAAAAAAGAAAAGTGCAGAGTGTCTGGTAAGGTACACAAGGTAAATTATTTTCTGAAATCGAAATTGCTGTTCCCTTTCAGTCGGTCACGTTCGACGTATGTCAGTAGGGACCGACGAATTGGGATATCACTAGAGAGCCCTATCAGATTCGGGTAACTAAAAACAAGCCAATGGAATTGGCATGCGATATTTTCATAATGCGCACCGCCTCCACAGGTGGTATAAATAGGAAGCAGATGCAATCGCACTCTGTCTTTCGATTAGGAGCCAACCTTTTGGTGTTCTCCAGCTATCAGACTGAGAGTTAAACTCTACAAGCCTTTGAGTGTGTAATCAGCGTCTTGTGTTGGAGTGACGGCACTACAGCGAGGTTGCGAGCTTTACAAGGAGCCGAGCTATATAAGCTCTCAACTGCTGTTTTGACAGCAAAGTGTTTCCTGGTTGCTGTTGCGATTTGGGCCGGTTCCTCCGTTGTGTTGGGGGAGTGGTGTACCCGAACACATTGTGACACTCCCTGTGTGCTTTGGCACGAGAGAGCTGAGCATTTCCCTTCTAAAAGAGCTTCACCGACGAACCCTGTGTCTTTTTCAAGATGTCATTTTGTCTGTGCGTTACTGGATGCGGCTCGAACAAGTGCCCAGGCACGCTGTGGTCCACACAGATGCCTCTGCCACAGGGTGGGGTGCCACGTACAAAGGGCATGCAGTGTCAGGTCTGTAACTGCAGTGGCATATCAATTGCCTCGAGTTGCTAGCAGTACGTCTTGCACTGAGCCGCTTCCGGGAGCTGTTGACAGACAAGCACGTACTGGTCCGCTCGGACAGCACTGCGGCCGTTGCATACATCAACCATCAGGGTGGCCTACGCTCTCGCCGCATGTCGCAACTCGCCCGCCATCTCTTGCTGTGGATCTGAGGTTGCTTCATGCCATTCCTGTCCCAGGGTGCTCAACCGTGCAGCCGACGAGCTCTCACGGCAGCCTCCGCTTCTGGGCGAATGGAGACTCCATCCCCAGGTGGTCCAGCTGATTTGGCAGCGCTTTGGCGAGGCACAGATAGATCTGTTTGCCTCCCTGGACACTGCTCAGTGCCAGTTGTTCTTTTCCCTGACCGGCGGCACGCTCGGCACGGATGCTTGGGCACACAGCTGGCCCCAGGGCCTACGCAAATACTCGTTTCCCCCAGTGAGCCTTCTCGTACAGCTCCTGTGCAGAGTCAGGGAGGATGAGGAGCAGGTCTTGCTAGTGGCTCCGTATTGGCCCACTCGGACCTGGTTTTCGGATCTGACGCTCCTCGCGACAGCACCTCCCTGGCCTATTCCTCTGAGGAAGGACCTTCTGACTCAGAGACGGGGCACCCTCTGGCACCCGCGTCCCGACCTGTGGAATCTCCATGTGTGGTCTCTGGTTGAAGTGGAACCCGAAGGCTGTCTCCCTCCACCCTCAAAGTGTATGTTGCCGCTATTGACGCACATCATGACGCAGTCGATGGTAAGTCTTTGGGGAAG
This sequence comes from Elopichthys bambusa, assembly GCA_037101425.1. Taxonomy (NCBI): domain Eukaryota; kingdom Metazoa; phylum Chordata; class Actinopteri; order Cypriniformes; family Xenocyprididae; genus Elopichthys; species Elopichthys bambusa. The sequence continues at coordinate 3,873,475 of CM074445.1, read as the reverse complement.
CACAATCTGATCGTCAGGTTCCTGAGGGGGGCGAGGAGACTAAATCCGCCTCGCCCTCCCTCTGTACGCTCTTGGGATCCCACCCTGGTACTTACATCTCTCCTCATCCCTTCGAGCCTTTGCAATCAGTCGAGTTAAAAGCACTGTCTCTAAAGACTGTCCTCCTGGTTGCATTGGCCTCGCTCAAGAGGGTAGGGGACGCATTTTTGGTCAACGAATTGTGCCTGGAATTTGGGCCCGGTGACTCTCACATTATTCCCCGGAGACCCTGGCCTGGATATGTTAATGTTAAAAAAGCTTTGTATTTCAGATAAATGCTGTTCTTTTGAACTTTCTATTCATCAAGGAATCCTGAAAAAAAAAGTACACAACTGTTTTCAACATTGATAATAATCATATATGTTTCTTGAGCAGCATGTGACACTGAAGACTGGAGTAATGATGCTGAAAATTCAGCTTTGATCACAGGAATACTTTATAAAATATATTCAAACAGAAAACAGTTATTTTAAATTGTAATAATATTTCACAATATTACTGTTTTTCCTGTATTTTTAATTAAATAAATGCAGCCTTGGTGAGCAGATGAAACTTCTTTTAAAAACATAAAAAATTGTACCGTTTCCAAACTTTTGACTGGTAGTGTGTGTGTGTGTGTGTGTATATATATATATATATATATATATACAGATATTAATACATTTATATTTCTTCAATAAATGAAAAAAATCCTCTAAATATATATGTCTGGCCCCTTGTTTTATTCACAACCCTCGGCATGGCCCTTGCTGAGTTTGGATTTGACACCCCTGGTTTACAGGGACTCTCCATAGACATAATGGTTTTTATACTGTACAAACTGTACATTCTACCTACCCCCTACACTACCCCTAAACCTACCCATCACAGGAAACTATCTGCATTTTTTTTTTTTTTTTTTTTTTTTTAAAAACACCATTTAGTATGTTTTATTTTTAAGCCATTTGGTTTACAAGGACACAGGAAGTGTCCTTGTAAACCATGTTCACGTTGTAATACCCATGTTTTTATACACATTTGTGTCTTCATATACAAGAGCACACACACACACACAAATAAGAGTTGAATTTATTTCCGTTATGGCATAGGCAGCAAAAAAATGCTTAGTTTTATACCATCATGCTGTTAACTTAAATGTTTTTAGTCACTTTGGCCTTATACCAAGAACCACAGTAGTGAAAACCACAATAAAGAAATATATGGATTTATATAAATGGAACACACACACACACACACACACACTACTGTGGTAGATACTAGGAAAAAAGAGAGAGTGTGTATAAGAGGGAGAAACAGTTTATGAGTGTGTGCAACAGAGTGAGAATAATAGATGAAAAGGAACTGGTAATTGGACTGGGAGTTCAAGACAGGTTGACATATCCAACCAGAGGAATCCACTTTACATATTGCTGGCACCCTCACTAGTACACACACACCGTCTCTCTCAGAGGTGGTTCATGAAGCCAGATCTTACATTAGATATGATTTATGAGCTGTAACATCTCAGATTTTCTTGTCTTTGCTAATTACTCACTCCAAACCCAAAAATCATGCCTTTTGGTTGAACAAGAGCTCCTGGTACGCAGTGCTGGGTAGCAACTGATTACATGTAATTTACTTAATCAGATTCCAAAAAATTAAGTACTTGTAATTAGATTGTATACATTTTAAAATACTTGTAATCAGATTACAGTTACTTTTCTATTGATTACATGTTATTCTCACATAAATTGTAACATTTGCCATTCTTGCCAACTTACCTGTTTCTTCTATGTTACTGACAAATACGCATCACATTAAGTTTTTTAAAACTGTGTAATCCAAATGCATACAAATACATGTACCCAATCCAACAATATAAATGTAAAATGTAGGCCTACATTTAAGTGAATATTTCAGATTCAGTGTAAGTTTACCCTCTGGGGTCTGAGGCTGATTTGGGGTCCTGGAGTAGTTTTGACATGCCCTGACATTTGTGCTTTCTTCAGTTGCTTATAAACATATTAATAACAAAAGTCTCATTACAGTGTATTCAGCACAAACTAGGCTACAATATGTCGGCAACAAGTATGTACATGTTTGTATTTTTGAGAGAATGTATATGCATGCTTTTTGAAAAAACAAAAAAATTTGTCACTGAAATAAGACCTCAAAACACATACTAAACATTTTTCACAAGACTTTTGAGAATTGTTTATTTTAGTCTAGGGTTTCATAGACTATCATCCTGCCACATAAAACAGTGTATTGATTTATGTGTCAACAGCATTTGTTGGTTTTGATTGCCAAAAATGGAAGTTAGAATGAGGCACTAACAATGGAAGTGAATGCGGCCAAATTTTTGGAGGATTTAAAAAACAGAAAAGTGAAGCTTATAATTTAAAATCACTTGCACAAATTAATCTAGTTTTTTAGAAGTATAATCATTTTTGTGGTTGTTTTAGGGTTTTTAGTGTTACAGTACATTGACTTTATAAATGCAGTAATAAAATTGGACGTAACTCTACACAGAAAGGTTACCTTTTTCTCACTAAAATCATAACACATAAATTGTTTATGTCTAGTATTTATACTGTTGAAACAGTGAGTATTTGAATGTTTACAGCACCATTTACTTCCGTTTTAAGTGTCTCATTACCCAGATTTCCCTGATTTTATGTAACATTATGCCACAAATGCTTAATTTGTAACACACCTGAATATTCCTAATTGTATAAAAAACCTGTATTTGTAAAAAGAGAATATTTGAAACAATTCATCACAATTTACTTATTATAATTTAATACAAAAGCCCTGGTAACAAATCTCTTATTAAGCTATATGCCTGTAAAACTTTATTATGGCTTCCATGGTTGCCCTTTAAAATTGTCAATAAGACCAAGGCTAATAAGACGGAGACCTGTACAAATACAAGACAATAAATGCAATACAAATACAGCTGTGCTGTGTTCACAGTGGGAGAGCAGAACAGAATGCTTGGATATGAGGATTTCAGTAGCCATTCGGTCACCTGTGATTAGACCGTCAAAGCCAACTTCAGCCCCAGTTAAGTATTCCTGTTTTTTTTTAGAGACACACACACATACAGTATATTACTAACTGAAATTGACAGTGAATTAACTGTGTGTAGCGTGCAGATCGGTAATTAAGTGTGTGTACGTGTTGTGCAGAAGTGTGTGAGGGATTCTGGCTGGAATCTGGAGGGGTGGGACAGCATAAACACTGTCTCCAGATGGGAACTCTAAGTCTGCTGCCATGGAGGGAGGGAACCTAATGAATGTCGCACAGGTGGCCGGTCTTTAGCAGCGCACACCTCTCACATTTAACAACCCAACCCGGAACATATGTGGCCAAGAAACACGCAAACACGCTCGCTTACTGATGTTCTACCTCTGACATGTGGGCAGATTTAGAAACGCGTTCATATTTCATTAAATGAGTGTATGTCCATGGATACAGCGCAAATCTATACTAAAGATCTGGAGCTGTAATATTTACATGAAGCAGTGTTGGAGAAGCTACTTTGAACCTGTGACTTCACAAGCTACAAGTTGTAATTTGAAATAGTTATGCTACAGTACCCTGATTATTTATTTGCTTGCTTGTAGGGCTGCACGATTATGACAAAAATCATAACTGTTGATTATTCCCTTTAAATTGTAATTGTGACTATTAATTACACTTATCACAATTTACATTGAATGATGCTTTGAATAGCTTTATACCATTGTTTGAAGCAACTGCATGCCATATTTTTATATGAAAATAAACAAGCTGAAAGCACCCTTCCTGAAAAAAACTTTTATTGCTTTTCTATAGCATTAAGCCTCGGATGTCAACTATACTTTGGTTTGGTTTCTTCTTTAAATAAAAAAAATAATAAATAATAAAAATATGCTTGGTATTATAATGTTATACAAAAAATACAATTTAAACAATGGGAAAAAACCTGTAGAAAGAAAAAAAAATTGATGATTATTTTTAATAAAATTTGGTGTAATTACTTTTAAATGATTATGTAATTGTAATCACGATTAGAAATTTGATTAATTGTGCAGCCCAATTTGTTTGTGTGTTTTGTTTTGTTTTGTTTAGTTTTTTGTTTGGTTATCGTGTCTTGCTTTGTTTTGTCTTGTTTTGTTTGGTTTGGTTTTATTTGGCTTGGTTTTGTTGTTTGATTGTTTTGTTTTGTTTTGACTGGTTGTTTTGTTTTGTTTCATTTCGTTTTGTTTTGTTTGACTGGCTTCTTTCTTTGCTACCAAAAAGACAGTAAATCATCACTGTTAGATCGATCAACGAATTGTTTTGGAAAGTTCAACCAGCCGAACGAATTAAATTTTTACAAAAATAAATAAATAAATAAATAAAATAAAATCAGTGCTACTTTTATTTCAATGTTTTTTTTTTTTTTTTTTTTAAGTTTTATTTTTTTTTATTTCATTTTGTATTTATTTTATTATTTTATTTTTTTATTTTATTACAAAGAAGAGCAAGGAGAATTTGATTATGCTGTGTGTGCAAACAATGCATCCCCCCCCCCCCCCCCCCCCAAAAAAAAAAAAAAGTAGCATCTTTTCATGTTATAGCACTACAAAAAGTAGCTTGTTGCTGGAAAATCTGTACTATTTAGAAAACAGCTGAACTACTGTCACGCTCGTGAAAAATGCTGCTGCTGCTGACATGAATATATAATTCTTTTTTTTTCTCCTAATGGAGTAGTAGACACACTGAGGCCTCTGAGCACAGTCAATGTGAGTCTGATAAAGGATTCATCATAGTTTATTCATCTCCCGCAGCCTGTGCTTGATACACCAAATATTATGTGTAGCTTTGCCTCATTCTCTTTTTCACTTTATCTCTCACCCTCCTCCTCTCACACGCTCGGCGGTTTGTGTCACTCCTCCTGTTGCATATTTTATAACACAATTGTAATTTTGAATGAGGATAATAATGAATTATGAATAGTCAATGCGGGTGTAATGACTGAGTGTTTTGTTTGTGTGTGGAGCCGTTACTAGCTGGTGTCCTATTTGCAGCCCCTCATGTGGCGAGCACTTAAAGTTCGCTCAGAGAAATAGAATGATAATCTGATCATTCTGTTGTTTTGGAAAGTGTGATTGATTGGTCACACTTTTCTCATGCATCCTGTGGGCGTATTTTGATCGGTGATTAGAGCTGGACAGCGTGATACAGAATATACAGCATGATTTGACAAAGATAAAGTTTTCACCTTTCTCTTGCAGCGTGATTTATATAAAACAATTGTCAGATCATTACAACTATGCTACAAGTCAAAAGTCTGGACACAATTAAGTGACATTTATGTTTATCATGACTGTGACGAGCAGGGCGGGCGAGAGCCGTGAGGGAACGGCGCGAGGAATTTACCGAGCGTCAGCTGCGTGTTGCACCGGTCTCGTATCTCTCACAGAGGAGCTCCGGAAGCATAAAAGGAGGAGCAGGCCTGGATTTATTTTATGGTTTTATTATGTTTGTGTGGCATTTTACTTTTGTTTTGTTGTTCGTTTATTTTTAATAGTATTAAAGTTGTGTTTACCGTACGCCGGTTTCCACCTCCTTCTTCCCGTATCAACAAACATTGCTACAAGGACCTTAAAAACTTTTAATCCTTTTTAAATTTTGTTGGTTATTCTTGACCATATTATCAATGCCTGTGCACATTTCAAAACATTTATTCAAATGATTTGCCATAAAATATCTTGATTTAACACAACACAGCATATTATTTTCTTATTGTTGTGACATTTCTATTTATCTCGCCCTGCGGCTTTGGTGCTTTTTGTAGCCTGGCGTTACCTGAACGGGCCTTACGGGCCTGATGGGGTCACGGGTCCAAGACAATTACAGTTGAAAAAGCTATTTCAGTCTATAAACTCAGGCAGTCACACTGATTGAGCTCTATTGTGTCAATTATCAGAATCGTGCAGAAATGAACTCTAACCCTCCGCGTCACATTATTCAGCGCCCTGCTGTTGTATGGACACGACTGCCAGGGATTCCCAAATGGAACCTTCCTGTTAACATTTGTTGACAAGACAGATGGGAAACAATTTGGAGACGGACAAAAGTGTCAATTCATCTCGAGGTTTAATGGTGCGTAAAATGATACTGCTGTGCATGGGGAGGATGAAACGCTTTTGAAATGATGAATATGCAGTGTTTGTTAGCATAGATGGATAATTAATTTAAATAAATCTTATTTACTTCCAGTTTATAATTTTTGCGCCAAAGTGTTCTCGATCTGTATTCATTACGCAAAATCTGTTAGGTTACAGGGCACAAGGGATTTGCCAAGCCAATCATCAATAGTCAGTTATATAGTACATAATAACCAGAATTTACTACAAAGGACATGAAGAAAAACTTCCACAAGCAAAGAGTAAATGGGTCAAGGATGCTCATAATTTTGGTCCTGTCTTGTAATATATTCAAAAATATTTAAATGCACTCCATATGTATAGTGACTGGAAAACACGTCTATGATAAGCATGTTTTTAATTTCTGACTATCATAGAGAGGATTCTTGCAGACCTTCATGAAGTCTCTTAAAATGTGACCTTTGTATGTCAAGGCAAGGCTGCCATGTGGTATAACTCCATATAACTTAAAACCTAATGTTATTTATGAATAATTAATTGATTATATTTAAAAAAGTCTTTGTACTTATGTACAAATACTGTACTTATTTGTATCTATGTGTGTGTGTGTTGCTTTGTGTCACAAATGACGTAAAATCTCGTCAATGGCGGGAAACAGTTAATGACTCTAAAAATGTCATGTGGTGTAACCATCAGATAACAATTCATTATACTTGAAAATTACTGTGTGAGAGAAAAAAATCAAGTTTACAGAGTTTTAGTGTCAGTTCTACATTGAATATAATGTAGAATGTAATGCATAATAATAAAACGGGGGAATATTTGTGGGTCCAGATAATGTCAAATGTCTTGTGTTACCAGTAAAAAGTGGTCTACATTATTTTAAATATATCTAGTCAATGACAGAGTGCAAGCATATTCGTATTTTTCTGTATTTTCAGCTTCAGAATCATGGATATTTTTATTCTGGTATCAACATTGTCCTGTGAATTGGGTTACCAGCACCAAGTCCAAGCCTATCCATTCCCACCCCCAAATGTAATACCAAATTCAGCATTTTAACAGTTCATTTCTTGTTAACCTTTTACCATATGTCTTGAAGTATCGCAAAACTATCATACCGTGAGTTCAGTATTGTGATATGTATCGAATCGTGATATGAGGGTGTCGTTACATCCCTAAAATATATATATATATACATCCTAATCATTAATGTTCATATATGTACATATTATTATTAGTACACACACATGTATTTATGTTGTAAGAAAAATGTTTAATTCATTTTTACCTAATGGTTACACCACATGACATTTTTAGAGTCATTAACTCTTTCCCTGCCATTGCCGAGAACGCTTCCTCTCCTTTGATGGATTTTCCGTCAATCCATGTTTTCACTGTTATGCGATAGGGGGTGCTATTACACATCTTCTGAAATAGTACAGAATTTCCAGGTCAAAAAACAAGCTAAGAAAGTTACATGATGTGAAGGCCAAGTATGGTAACCCATGTCCTCTGCATTTAACCCATCCAAGTTAGTGCACACATTAGGAGTAGTGAGTAGTGAACACACACACACACACTGCAAACTGTGGACACACACACCCAGAGCAGTGGGCAGCCATTTTGCTGAGGTGCCGGGGAGCCATTGGGGCTCAAGGGCACTTCAGTCATTTCCTGCCGGTATGGAGAATCAAACCTGCAACCTTCAGGTTACCGGACTGACTCTCTAAACATTAGACCATGACTGAGAAGCAGAAACAAGCGATAGAAGCATTGCTTATGCACATGTAGAATAATGCGATCATCAAACATTAAACAGCATATAAATCAAAACCGCCTAAAATCACTGAATGAAATGTCAACCCAGGAAGAGGTCTCCATCTGTTTTTTGAACACTAGCAAAATTTGTTGAAAATGGTATAAAAGTGTGTTCTTTTTTTCTCAAAATCCTCTAAAACAGAGTGCAAAGAATATATTTTTTATTATATATATAACTTTTTGTTTTAATGTTTAAAGATTTTTTTTGTTGATGCTCTACATCATTGAAGTGAATCATTTGTCTGGACTTGAATTACATTATGTAATGTACATTGTTTTCCACGGTATTGACTTGGGATTGTGTAAACATATGTTTCTGATTGGGAATGCTCAGACTCCAGGCAGGTGTTGAGGTGTGTTTCTTCATGATTGGTTGCTCATCTCTGGGGTCTTGTAGAAATATTTGTCCCAGGTGGAGGGGCTGGTCATACATCATGCTGCCTACAGACGTATCCCTGAAGACCCTGGTGCTATCACACCTCAACTGTGTGAATGTGTGTGTGTGTGTGGCATGTTTATCTCTAATCTTGGGTAGTAAACCACAATGATATTACTGCTGTCTCACCATCCACCATCACTAAAGCAATCTATTAATGTATGAGAAACAGGAAATAGTCAGGAAAGGGTTGGACAAGACTGAAAAATGAAAAAGAGAGCATAACAAGAAGAGCACAATCCTTTCCCAGGAGGAACTCCTCAGTTTGTCAGGGTCACGACCAATCAAGAGGAAATGGGCAGAGGTCATTGCCATGGAGAGTGCTTGAGTCGTCCCATAAATAAAGTGAAGCGCAGCACTGAACAACATGATGGGACTTAATACACTTCCCGTCCCAGACTAGGATGTCAATTAAAGGGATAGTTCACCAAAAAATGTATTTTCTGTCTGCTTGGTTGATGCACAAAAACCAGTGAAGCAAGTACATTTGAGCTCCGTTGACCATATTTGATGTGCTTTATGTATGCGAGTTGATCAGTGTTTATATGTAGATATAAATTAAATCTGGAGAGATCATGTCTCCTCAGAAGACTTAGATTAAACCGCTTGATTCATAAGAATTTGTGGAATCTCTCAGATGTATACAATATTAATATAGTAATATGTTACCCTACCATCGTAAGCAACTTAAAGGTGCCCTAAAATTTAAAATTGAATTTGCCTTGGCATAGTTTCCTCCTCCATATGTAAATCTCGTGCGTGGAAAAACACCACGGAAAAACAGGCGAATCTCAACATCACACAGACTGTGACGCAACAGTCGGGATCATTAATATGTACGCCCCCAGCTTTTGCATATACCAGCCCATGTTCTACACATTAGAAAATCTAATACAAAATCTATGGGGTATTTTGAGCTGAAACTTACAGACACATTCTGGGGACACCAGAGACTTATATTACATCTATACAGTTCTAATAATTATTAATAATAATTACTAATTTTCAATGAAGAGTTGCGTCTTTTATCATAGTCAGCATTTAGAAAAGCAAAATATTCTGCTTTGCGTTGTGAATAAGAAGACCTTTTACCCATGTGACTGTAAAAAGATCACATAAGATAACAGACAGGTCTTTTGTGACTCTTATATTTCATATTAGGTTAAGTTAAATGCATGTAAATGCCATTTTATATTTTCTTTAATGTTTTTCTCGCCAGTGTTTTTTTTTTTTTTTTTTTTTTTTTCAGCCAGCATCAGCAAATTCGTGGCCCCCAGAATGTTTTGTTGTATGGATATTTGAACATGCAGTATATCAAAAAAAAAAAAAAAAAAAAAAGAGCAGATCCTCTACTTTTAAACAACAAAAACTTTTATTCTAGCTTCATGCATTCTTCTTTTATCAACACTTGAATGTTTAATAAAAACAAACAAACAACATTTTTAACAAAAAGCTGAGAAAATGAAAACATTTTTCAAAGACACATACTTTATCACTTGTTTCTGCTCCTTTTTTTGCCTGTGTTTTGATCTGGAGATTCTCTACTCTTTCAGAAGATGTGTAATGGCACCCCCTACTGAATAACAGTGAAAACACAGAAAGCTGGGAAATTTCATCAGTGGCGGGGAAAGAGTTAAATTGCAATTAATGTTGACATTAAAGGGGACCTATAATGCCCCTTTTCACAAGATGTAATATAAGTATCTGGTGTTTCCAGATTGTGTCTGTGAAGTTTCAGCTCAAAATAGCCCACAGATCATTTATTATAGCTTGTCAAATTTGCCCCTATTTTTGTGGGTGTCCCTTTAAATGCAAATGAGCTGCTGCTCCTGGACCCCTTTCCAGAAGAGGGTGGAGCTTTAACAGCTCGTGCTTCGGTTGCTCAACAACAACAAAGCTGGAGAATCTCACGCAGCCAAAATGAGGATTGTCAGTAACGGTGTTCAGCCTTACATTGTTCAAACCGGAGTCGACAATGATGGAGAGACTCAGGAAGAAGTTACAACTTCTTGAATGAAACTGGACGTTTCTGAATGGTTAGTGGATAAATTTATGTAGTTGCTGTGGAGTTGATTCAACTCATCGACTAGCATGTGCCGTCATTTTAATCGACTCTCGTTTGTAAAGCAGTCCGGCGTAAAATGACAATATGGCAGCAACACTCTACTACAACAACTCTTCCTCTTCTCTAAAGCAGCCCAACATGGCCTCACCCCCTTTGTTGCGTGTTTAGCCATGGTGTTAGAACTGGTACACCGTTATTGCTTGCGAAAACAAAATGGTGGCACCGTGGGTGGAAACGTGCAGATTAAGGGGCGGTAATATTATAATAAGGTCCCCTTCCTACATCACAAGGGAGGTAAAATCTGAGCGGCTCGTTTTTTCACATGTAGAGCACGTATGAAAAGTATCGCCACTACCCTGTTTTTTTTTTTCTTTTTTCTTTTTATATGCGTAGGGCACACATTTGACCAATCTGCTATTTAGTAAATATACTAGCATCATTCAGAACTCATCATTTCATTCAAGAACAACAGCATTACTTTCCCCTCTCAGGGGACAGCAGAATGAACTGCACCTGTCTGACTGACTGCACCTGAATGAGTTGAGTGGGCCTGTTCATGCTAACAGCTAATATATCATGTCACAACCCTCACAACCCTCTGAACACAGCCAACAGAAGCAAGCTAGAGAATAAGCTTCAGATTAGCGTTTTCATAGCGCCTCCCCACCTCTGATTCCCCGTCTCCCCGTGTTTGAAAAGAGAGATGGCAGTAAAAGACTAATGAAGCCTAATTGGTTCACAGTCAGTCTCATTGCTAGCGAAAGTGGCCTTGGTTTCTGGGAATGTGGCAGCCGGTTTAATTTTCACCCTGTCCAATTGTGTGCTGGAGTGTGTGAGCGTGAAGCCGCGGGGGATCAAAGTATTTGTATGTGTTGATAAGAGGCGCTAGAGCTTCACTGCAGACTCATGTAGGCCAATTCCAGCACATGACTGCATACAACACAACACTTGAGGAGAGTGAAGCTGCCTACAGCAGTTTTACCATTTTGCAATTTTGTTTTTAAATACGGTTTGCTGTGTATTTCCATCAATTAGCATGCAGGTTTGTCTGAGTGGATGACAGAATGCACTAACAACCTAGTTTGGAAACAGATGACAAATTAAAATGGGGGAACAGAATAATGCTAGAGAAAAAATGAGGACATGGTGAGATAAATGTGAAAAACAGTCTGTTTAGCAGAAATAACCAGAGGGGAATTGTTATTGCCTCGAGTTGCAAACATGATCCATTAACGTGCATTTTTAACACTTTATGGAGTTAACCCTTTTGTATTGATCTTTTGAATGCCGTGAGGTGTATGAAGAAATTGGTCATGGTTGTATTGATGTAGCAGGTCACATATGCTTCAGGCAGTCTATAGAAGGAATGAACAGATATAATAATGTCAATAGCTTTTTTGTAAGTAAATTAATGTCAAATTCAATATTTCACAATTATTTAATAATATTGAATTAAATGTAATATTTGTTTAATTTAACAATATTATTTAATTTAATATTAATTAATATTACATTAAATATTTTACCAAAATTAATGTAATTAATGTTTAATCTTGTCATTCAAAACCCATGTGGAACATTAATGTTATATATATATATATATATATATATATAAACTATATAAGCTCTCTCTATATATACTTGGTTTTAATATATATAGACTAACATCTGTTTAACTTATAACATTAAAGTAAGGTTAATAATATAACTTAGAGAACAACATTTTCAGTTTTACTCAAATTAGGGTGATGCAAAAATGAGTACACCCCACTGAACGTCTCTGGAGCAAAGCTACATTTTAGACTACAAATGTCTAATTTAACAAGAATTCAACCACAGGTGAGTCTAATTATTCATTACACAGGTATCCAGCGGACAGAAGGAACCCCCTTCCCATTTAATGCTGTCAGCAATGGCACCACATGGAAGAGAAATGTCACAAGACCTGAGAAAAAAAAAAAAAAAAAAAAGTCTTTACACCAGAAAGGTGAAGGCTACAAGAAGATCAGCAATGCTTTACTTATTAGTCAGAATACTGTAGCAAAAGTGGTACAAAAATGTAAAGATGTCCAGATGTCCAGGTTGTCCACAGAAGTTAACACCTCAACAGGAGCGTCTTCTGATGGGAAGGATGGAGGAAAATCGGCATGCATGTTCACTGCAGTTATGTAAAGAAGTAGAAAGCCAAACTGGGGTGACTATTTTCCGTGACACAATATGGCGTACACTGCAGTGGAATGGCATTCATGGGTGCCGTCCACGAAAGAAGCCTTTCCTAAAGCCCAGGCACAAAAAAAGCCCACCTAGAGTTTGCCAGGGCCCATGCTGACAAAGATGAAGACTACTGGGACTCTATACTCTATAGACCAAGATAAATGTTTTTGGAACTGATGGCTTCAAAACTGTATGGTGTTGCAAATGTGAAGAATACAAAGAAAAATGCATGGTGCATCCAGTGAAACATGGTGGTGCCAGCGTCCTTATGTGGGGCTGCATGAGTGCTGCTGGTGTCTGGGAGCTGCATTTCATTGATGGCATCATGAATTCACAGATTTACTGCTCTATACTAAAAGAGAAGATGCTATCATCACTCCGTGCCCTTGGTCGTCGTGCACTTTTCCAACATGATCCTAAACACACATCTAAGGCCACTGTTGGATTTCTGAAGAAGAACAGGGTGAAAGTGATTCAGTGGCTCCTGATCTGAACCCAATCGAACACCTATGGGGAATTCTGAAGAGACAAGTTGAGCATCACTCTCCATCCAGCATCCAGTCTCTAAAAGAGGTCATTCTTGAAGAATGGAAAAAGACAGATGTTGCAAAATGTCGCCAACTAGAAGACTTGGTGCTGTCATTAAAAATCATGGAGGCCATACAAAGTACTAGATGTAGTAGTTTTTGTTGTGGGGTGTACTCATTTTTGCATCACCCTCATTTGAGTAAAACTGAAAAATGTGTAATCTAAGTTATATTATTAACCTTACTTTCATGTTATAAGTTAAACAGATGTTATATTAAACTTAGTCTTGTCAACATTTTGGACATTGAGATATTGATGTTACTTTTCAAAGGGGGTGTACTCATTTACGCTGAGCACTGTATATATATATATATAGAGAGAGAGAGAGAGCTGCTTTTCTTTGATAGCTGCTACAGTACATTAAACTTGAAGATTGGGGTTTGGGTTGTGGTTAGTTGAAATACCAATATATAATAAATGAACATCCTAGTATGCTCTTTGTTTATCTGACAGCTCAACCCACACGTAAAATCTGTCTTATATGAATACCTGCGCACTGATGTATTACACCTTAATATGACCGAGAACAGGGACAAACAGACGTGCTCAAACCTGTGATTGTGTCTCGACAGCTTTTGTGCTGTGAATTAAAACTGAGGAACCTACATATGAATGAGACGAGGTGAATACCAATGACCATGCAGAGAAATAAAGAGAGAGAGAGAGAGCTGGCCAGAGTGTGTGCTGTGGGTGTGAGAGAATGACACAGGGAGTGTGTGGGAGTTGTGCTGTTAACCGCGCTGGCGCACTCAAAGCATGTTTGGCTAGATTACATCTGAGACAGAGAGAGAGAGAGAGAGAGAGAGAGAGAGAGAGATATTTCCTGTCTGCAGGAGTGCTGCATATGGAGTTGGCATATTTAGCTTATAGGCTGACTGACATGAACACACATTTGTATATAGCAGGGTCTACAACCTTTTAGACATGATATGCCACCCCTGAACCCTTCACAAATATATATGTTGTGAATTCTGTAGTGTTGGATGATGGATTCTGTTTCCCAGTATGCATCCTGGTGTGAATAAAGCATGTAAATTACTGCCTCATTGTTTATTGTTTTTACTGTTTAGTGGATTGTTGGCACAGGAATTCTCACGACTGGTGTTCCCTGTGAGTTTTGTGTCATGTTGTGATAACCTAGAGTGCATCCTTTCCTTTCAATGATGCAATTTTGACCATTGCATTGATGCATTTTACACCGTTATAAAGGGCTAAATATAATACTTTAACACACATTTTGTTTCTAAACTAGACGAAAAACCACATTCTATGACCAAAAATAATATTAAGAAATATATAAATTACCAAAATAAAAAAGCTTTTACTAATAATAATTTTAATGATTGATAAATAAATAAATAAAACATACATACATACATAAATGCTAATAATACTTTAAATAATCAATCAATCAATCAATCATCTAAACAAGAGTAACGGTTACATTCTTTTAACAAAATGGAAAATGTATCTACAGTGGGTACGGAAAGTATTCAGACCCCCTTAAATTTTTCACTCTTTGTTATATTGCAGCCATTTGCTAAAATCATTTAAGTTCATTTTTTTTTTCCTTATTAATGTACACACAGCACCCCATATTGACAGAAAAACACAGAATTGTTGACATGTTTGCAGATTTATTAAAAAAGAAAATCTAAAATATCACATGGTCCTAAGTATTCAGACCCTTTGCTGCGTCACTCATATATTTAACTCAGGTGCTGTCCATTTCTTCTGATCATCCTTGAGATGGTTCTATACCTTCATTTGAGTCCAGCTGTGTTTGATTATACTGATTGGACTTGATTAGGAAAGCCACACACCTGTCTATATAAGACCTTACAGCTCACAGTGCATGTCAGAGCAAATGAGAATCATGAGGTCAAAGGAACTGCCTGAAGAGCTCAGAGACAGAATTGTAGCAAGGCACAGATCTGGCCAAGGTTACAAAAAAATTTCTTCTGCACTTAAGGTTCCTAAGAGCACAGTGGCCTCCATAATCCTTAAATGGAAGACGTTTGGGACGACCAGAACCCTTCCTAGAGCTGGCCGTCCGGCCAAACTGAGCTATCGGGGGAGAAGAGCCTTGGTGAGAGAGGTAAAGAAGAACCCAAATATCACTGTGGCTGAGCTCCAGAGATGCAGTCGGGAGATGGGAGAAAGTTGTAGAAAGTCAACCATCACTGCAGCCCTCCACCAGTCTGGGCTTTATGGCAGAGTGGCCCGACGGAAGCCTTTCCTCAGTACAAGACACATAAAAGCCCGCATGGAGTTTGCTAAAAAACACCTGAAGGACTCCAAGATGGTGAGAAATAAGATTCTCTGGTCTGATGAGACCAAGATTTTTTTTGGCCTTAATTCTAAGCGGTATGTGTGGAGAAAACCAGGCACTGCTCATCACCTGTCCAATACAGTCCCAACAGTGAAGCATGGTGGTGGCAGCATCATGCTGTGGGGGTGTTTTTCAGCTGCAGGGACAGGACGACTGGTTGCAATCAAGGGAAAGATGAATACAGCCAAGTACAGGGATATCCTGGACAAAAACCTTCTCCAGAGAGCTCAGGACCTCAGACTGGGCCGAAGGTTTACCTTCCAACAAGACAATGACCCTAAGCACACAGCTAAAATAACGAAGGAGTGGCTTCACAACAACTCCGTGACTGTTCTTGAATGGCCCAGCCAGAGCCCTGACTTAAACCCAATTGAGCATCTCTGGAGAGTCCTAAAAATGGCTGTCCACCAACGTTTACCATCCAACCTGACAGAACTGGAGAGGATCTGCAAGAAGGAATGGCAGAGGATCCCCAAATCCAGGTGTGAAAAACTTGTTGCATCTTTCCCAAAAAGACTCATGGCTGTATTAGATCAAAAGGGTGCTTCTACTAAATACTGAGCAAAGGGTCTGAATACTTAGGACCATGTGATATTTCAGTTTTTCTTTTTTAATAAATCTGCAAAAATGTCAACAATTCTGTGTTTTTCTGTCAATATGGGCTGCTGTGTGTACATTAATGAGGAAAAAAAATGAACTTAAATGATTTTAGCAAATGGCTGCAATATAACAAAGAGTGAAACATTTAAGGGGGTCTGAATACTTTCCGTACCCACTGTATTTTATTAATATATTAATAATTTTAAAATAGAATAGAATAGAATAGAATAGAATAGAATAGAATAGAATAGAATAGAATACAATTTTCAGCATCAGTAATATTAGTTTTGCGATTTGGGTGCAAACTATGTAGTTACTTTTTTTAAAAAAAATGTATTGGTACTAAATAAGTATTTAATACCACTGTTGTTAAATTAAAATTTGATGTATTAAGTAAGTTGGACCTTCATTGGACTTGTTTGTTAAATAATGTCAATTTAAATTTGACAAGTGTTTGCAATTCTATGGAAGTCACCATCTTTGATATTCACTTCAGTCAATGTTACATTGTGATAGAAAAGGGGCTCCAGTTATTTGTTCATACAGACAGTATTGCAGTCACTCCTGTAAGCTGCTGTATGTACAGGACATTTCGAGAATCACATCCGTTATTAATCCTAAACACTAGCTGTGTGAGCATAGGCAATCTGCATGTGTAATGTGTGTGTTTGGGGGCTTGTGTGTGTGCACGTTTGGCACATTTAACACGCATGCGCACGTGTCAAGGGCTCAGGGGCCGTTTGACAGAAGATAAGATGGATGACTCTGCAGTGAGGGTTAAGCCTGACTCCCAGCACAGCTACACACACACACACACACACACACACACACAAACAAACAGATATACAAACAACTCGTTAACATGCTCCTACGTGAATGGATTTATTGGAGCTCTCAGGTGAGAGAGAGATGTGTATGTGTTTATAGTGAGGGTTTTGATGCTCACTTTAATTCATTATGTATTAACTGTAATCTTTGTATTACAAATCTAAAAAAAAATAAAATAAAGCAAATTGGAATTTAAAATTACATTTATTAAAAGCAAAATTGCAAAAACATTTATTTTGAGAAATGCAAGTAAAATACTGCCCCACAAAGTGCCTTTACAAAGCTTTTTGAATAATAATAATAATAATATAAATAATTAATAATAATAATATTTTTATTATTAAGTAATAAGTAATCTAGATTAACTGTAGGCTACAAAATATTTTTGTAGCATCACATCACATCATTGACCAAATAAAAGATGAAAGATGAATTTATTCACAACTTATTTCTAATAATAATAATAATTACTATAATAATGATAATAATATTTGTATTATTATTATTATTGTTGTTGTTTCTTATTTCCATTAATATTAATATATAACTGTTTATTGAACGTTAACGTTGCTGTTTTATAAAAGTGTCGGAAAACTGTTAGTGATTTTACTGTTCGCAGTTCCAAAAAAGCCCCATAACTCTGGCGTTTTGTGGCTTATTATCCGATAAACATCGGAAAAAGACTGTATATCACTGTAAATCAAAATGTTGCAAAATGATCTGCTGAATTTCTTACTAACATCCAACAGGGAATATTCATATTGCGAACGTTGTCAAATTTCATCTTCTTGATTAAAATATACACACTAAATATGCTCTTGGCAGCGTACATGTGCTAACAGGTGCATCGATTTGTATTTATCTTCTGCAATCATAATTATCATTTGTCTGGGGTTAGTGTCTTTTGAGTGAAAAAACAATCGTTTTGAATTGAATTCAATAAACAATTTAGCATGTCACGTTCTCTCAAAAGCAATGGGGCTCATATAAACTGCTGTATTTCTACAGAGTGTGTGTAAAGAGGTTTTTTCTTTCTTTCTTTTTTTTTTCCTTCGGATGCAAGAAGTCATGTTTGTCATGTCTTTTCTTGCATTTTGTAAGTTGGAGTTTAGCCGTACAGGCCCCGTTCCTTCTCTCTCCGTGTCTGATTGTCTTTGCCTGATACAAAGAGCTCAGCAGGGAGGCCAATAGGAGGAGGAATATATCACAACAAATATGGGTGTTGGGATAGAAGGTTACAGCTATGCTAACAAATCCATTTCTTCAATGCTTGTACAACGTTACTATCTTCTCATTCTGAAGGGCATGGGGAATAGCGTGAGCAATTGAAAATGCATTTTCTGTACATGAAATTACAGTGTTTGTGTGGGAATATGCGTTTATGCATATGTTTTTTATATTTGAATCTGTGAGCTTGAACTAGTGTGATTCAGAGCTTGTGTGTGTGTGTGAGAGAGAGATAGCCTTTGTGTGTTTACATGTGCACTAGACGGATGTTTTATTCATGGTGATATCTTCTGAGGTCTTTGGTATTCTGTGTGAGTGTATATAGACGTGTGTTTGTCTCTGTAGCTTGTGTGCGTTCATGTGAGCATCTACTGTAGGGCATGGCTGAGTTTGTCCAAACTCAATGTGAATAATTCATCTGTTAATGATGGTTAAAAGATTACCGGTTACACTTTATTTCAGCAGTCCACTTTAGACGTTCTACTTCGCAACTGTATGTCAGAGTATTAGTTGACTGTTAGGTTAGTATTAGTAGAATATGTTGACAATTACTGTAGTTGCAAAGTTACTTATAGTCAGTAGAATGTCTGTTGGGGAGCATCAAGATAATAAGCAGACTCTAATGACTGCTAGTTGACACGCAGTTGCAAAGTTACTTGTAGTTAGTAGAATGTCTAAAGTTGATTAGTGGACTAAAGGCTTTTCACACTTGAAATAGTTAACCCTGGGTCATTCTAAACCCTGGGTAAATGGAATCCTGGGTTATCTTTATTCACGTTTCACACTATACCCGGGGTTAACAGTTAATCTTGGGTTTTCATAAGCTGCCGTTTCACACTGCACATTCATAAACACTGGGTTAAAGTCTGACACCACAAATACACTAATATATATACATATATGTGTATATATATGTATATATATATATATATATATATATATATATATATATAAATTTGGTCATAAAATTAGTTATAATGAATAGTTATATATACTATATTGCCAAAAGTATTGGGACACCCCTCCAAATCATTGAATTCAGGTGTTCCAATCACTTACATGGTCACAGGTGTGTAAAATCAAGCACCTAGGCATGCAGACTGCTTCTACAAACATTTGTGAAAGAATGGGTCGCTCTCAGGAGCTCAGTGAATTCAAGCGTGGTACTGTGATAGGTTGCCACCTGTGCAATAAGTCCATTCGTGAAATTTCCTCACTACTAAATATTCCACGGTCAACTGTTAGTGGTATCATAACAAAGTGGAAGCAATTGGGAACAACAGCAACTCAGCCACGAAGTGGTAGGCTACGTAAAATCACAGAGCGGGGTTCAAGTGAGGCGCACAGTGCGCAGAAGTCACTAACTTTCTTCAGAGTCAATAGCTACAGACCTCCAAACTTTGTGTGGCTTTCAGATTAGCTCAAGAACAGTGCGTAGAGAGCTTCATGGAATGGGTTTCCATGACCGAGCAGCTGCATCCAAGCCTTACATCACCAAGTGCAATGCAAGGCATCGGATGCAGTGGTGTAAAGCACGCCGCCACTGGACTCTAGAGCAGTGGAGACATGTTCTCTGGAGTGACGAATCACGCTTCTCTGTCTGGCAATCCAATGGACGAGTCTGGGTTTGGCGGTTGCCAAGATTGTGCCAAGTGTAAAGTTTGGTGGAGGGGGGATTATGGTGTGGGGTTGTTTTTCAGGAGTTGGGCTTGGCCCCTTAGTTCCAGTGAAAGGAACTCTTAATGCTTCAGCATACCAATACATTTTGGACAATTTCATGCTCCCAACTTTGTGGGAACAGTTTGGGGATGGCCCCTTCCTGTTCCAACATGACTGCGCACCAGTACAAAAGCAAGGTCCATAAAGACATGGATGAGCGAGTTTGGTGTGGAGGAACTTGACTGGCCTGCACAGAGTCCTGACCTCAACCCGATAGAATTAGAGCAAAGACTGCGAGCCAGGCCTTCTCATCCAACATCAGTGCCTGACCTCACAAATGCGCTTCTAGAAGAATGGTCAAAAATTCCCATAAACACACTCTTTAACCTTGTGGAAAGCCTTCCCAGAAGATTTGAGGCTGTTATAGCTGCAAAGGGTGGGCCAACTCCATATTAAACCCTACAGATTAAGAATGGGATGTCATTAAAGTTCATGTGCACGTAAAGGCAGGCATCCCAAAACTTTTGGCAATATAATGTAATGTTACACACACACCTAGACACAAATTCAAATCTACATTTGTTTTTATACTGTAAAAACTGTATATTCTATCCCCTTACACTAACCTTACCCCTAAACCTACCCATCACAAACTTTTGGCATTTTTTCAAGGAAAAAAATAAATAAAATTGGTTTACCAAAGTATGTCCCAAATGGATACAGAATTTTTGGGAGAAAGTATCTCATTTCCATCTCATTTCCAAAGTCTGTGTAGTAATGCGCAGGATGTTTAAGTGTAAATGAGGTGTCTGGTCATCTATGGCTGTATCTCCTGTCCTCTCTGAAGGCAGAGCTTAGAGCAGTGCAGCTATATTGATCCAACTGGACTCCCTGATGACCCGCCATGTTTACACTGGACTTGAATGGCTAATGCAGTTACACTCACTTCCAACAGCAGGACTAGCGATTCTTTATCGTTCTCTCTGTTTCTCATTCACACACTTACTGGAGTGTTAAGATTTCATTAATTCCATATACTTGCTTTGTTTGCTTTGTTGCAAGGAATATTACGTCAATTCTTTGGTCGATAGTGAGATGCGTACTTAGAATTTTAGCTTTGTTGTGCCGTCCTTGATAATTTTCCCTCAGCAATGTTTTTGACTGCAACGGCCTTCTGTAATATTGATAAAGCGGATTCGATCAATCTGTCCCAGAGGCAGGACACCCGAGTTTGTCAATCAATCACGTGTCTGTTATATTCTCATGTATAATTATGCAAAATAATTCATACATCATGGCTTCAGGAGTCTAAATAAATAATATGTTTGCATAAAGTTTCTACCAGATATTGTCTTGCTGGAACCCATACAACTCAACTCTGTAATTATTTTTTCTCCACCATTAAAGCATTAACCATGTTAAGCAGTTTTTCTTCACCGTCTTGAAAAGTAAGAGTAAAAGCTGTGGTTTATATGTCATGTTATTACTAAAGACTTCTCTAACCCCTAATTCTGCCCCGCTACCCAGCAAACCCTCAATAGCTCAGAGGTCTGTCAAGATTACAGCACCGCTGAGTACATTTTTATTGAAAGGAGAAATCGATCTGCCCTCTTGATCTCACAAACAAAGGTATTGCAGAGACAGGCAAGGGCTTTAAGACCCTGTGCCTAGATCATGACAAGGTTATTATTATTTTTTCCTGATCTCCTGGTCTTGATTTTCTCAGCACAGTTTAAGAGAATTTAAAGGCAGGGTAGGTGATTTGCTTCAAAAACATTTTTTTATTATGCTGGTTGAAAGTCTCTTCACATCCAAATAGCAAATTCATCATTTACTCACCCTCAAGTTGTTCCAAACCTGTATACATTTCTTTGTTCTGCTCTGCACAAAGATATTTGGAAGAATGTTTGTAACCAAGCAGATCTCGCCCCACATTGACTACCATAGTAGGGGAAAAAATACTATGGTAGTCAATGGGGGGCGAGATCTGCTTGGTTACAAACATTCTTTCAAATATTTAGATATAAACATTTCCCTACTCTACAAGCATATACATAGAAACATTTTCTTAATGTTCTCAATAAGTTATAAAAATGTTATTTGTAAAGCTTCTAGGAACTTTTCAAATGTCCAACTAAAGTTTTTGGATTGCACCTTGTTAGCTGCCTCTATGGTAGTCTCAGCCTCAGTCGTCACGCCCACGGACCATTGGCTGAATGTCTGATGCATAAGGCACACAAAACTGGAAACATTACAGGAGTTTTTTGACAGGATTTCCAGGAGATGTGTGTGTCGCAGTCTTTTAAGGTCTGATCGTGATGCCAAACCCCCTCATGGAAGAAGCTGTTGTGTTTATAACTGTGACAATGAGTGCTTATCAGGTCCAACTAAACACAGGATTTTCAAAAGTATGTGAAGTTCATGGCACCATTGTTGCAGTAAACAGTAAACAACGTTCATGAATGAATAATTTATTAGATGCATGCCATTTTGTTATCATAGGGTGTAAGAAAGCCAGATGGCAAGGCAGAAGGACACTGGATTTCTATTTAAAAAAAAAAAAAAAGGTTTTATTTTACCCCCCAAAAATAAGAAAAGTCACAAATTAAGAATACAAAAATAAATCAACTTAACCTAACAAATAACCTAGCTAGATTAGAATAACTAAGGTCAACGAAACAAATTTTAACTCAATATAAAGAGTAACTAAAGAGAACTGAACAGAACAAAACTGACCCTCTAACTGAGACAAAAAACAGGTATTTAAGACAAATGGTGAGCTCACTTAAACAAGACAGGGGAAACATACAATCAACATTTTATGAATCAACAAATAAATTCAGGCCGTAAATCTGTACTGCTGTGCGCGCCTCAGCCTTTTGCCAGTCAAGACCGCTGCAACGGATGGACGCACACACCGCCGCCAACGCCATTCATCCAAACTCCAATCCACATCACGGTAACTTAAACTCAATAGAAACAAAATATGAGAAAACAAAATAGCACAACGCAAGCTAGTAAGTGTGCACTCCAAACCAACGAACGAAGTACTAAAGTGAATAAACCATTACAAGTATGGTCAAACCAAAATCTCTGTAGCGTTTTTATTACATGTAAAATAAACCTTAAGTCTATATTATAAACTTAAAGGATAGATACAGAATAAGAAAATGACTCAAATATGTGAATAAATGTATAAAGAAATAGGTGCGAGGGGAAAATGTATGCGTTATGAATGAAGTGAATGAGTGAAGTTACCCTTCTCAATGTGGGGCCGTAGGATTGGCCATCACGTAGGGACATCGCCTTTACATTTTCATACCCCTAAACATGACGTGCCTGAGCCCTCCTCAGCTCTACAGCGCCCCACAATCTTCCAATGTAAATCTGTGGTGAAAAATGACGATATTAGTCCGCTTCGGCTATGTGTATATTACTCTGCATTAGGTCAATAACTAGTTGGTATGTCTGTTCTTCCTATGTGGAGTAGTGTATTAAATCAATGAAAGTATTGCTCAAGTGAATAGCCTTTATATAGTTCTGCTGTGTTTGTTTTATGTTTGAGAATAGACGTTACTTTCTTTCCTCACCGGAATTCCTCAACAACTTTTAATATTTTAAAACAACATTTGGAGGCAATAAATACTACATTAAGGCAATTCTATGCGCGTGTCGTGTGTATTTAAAGCCTGTCAATCAACATTAGAGCACCACCCCCAGGCTGAATAACGCAACATCTGCCAAAAGTGTCCTGCGTGTGTTTAGCGATTAGAATATAAAATGTTTATCATAAACTGGTACTAAGAGCCGGAATCCGCTCTACCTACATTTACTTTCAGGATCCGCTACTGACCTCAATAATTTATTAGTATGGTGTAGGGCCTCCTGTTGCGGCCAATACAGCATCAATTCATCTTGGGAATGACAGATACAAGTCCTTCACAGTGGCCAGAGGGATTTTGAGCCATTCCTCTTCCAGAACAGTGGCCAGGTCACTATGTGATGCTGGTGGAGAATTTTTTATTTTTTTTTTCTGACTTGCTCCTCCAAAACACCCCAAAATGGCTCAAACATATTTAGAAATGGTGACTGTGCAGCCCATGGGAGATGTTTAACTTCACTTTCATGTTCATCAAACCATTCTGTCACAAGTCTTGCTATGGGTATTGGTGAATTATCATGCTGACACATGGCACCGCATTCAGGGTACAATGTTTATGGAATGCCATGCAGGTTATCACAACCCAAACCATCACTGAATCACCCTCGTACTTCTCTCTGGGCAGCAACAGTCCGAGTGTTGAGCCTCTTTGGGGCTTCTCCACACCAAAACTCCCACAAATGACATTGAAAGTGGACTCATCGGTGAACAATACATGGTTCACACTGTCCACAGCCCAAGATTTACACAGTTTGCACCAATGAAACCGACATTTGGCACTGGCATGAGTGACCTAATGTTTGGCTAATGGCTATAGCAGCCCAGCCATTAATATATTGACTCTGTGGAGCTCATGACAAACAGTTTTGGTGGAAACAGGTGCACATTTAATTCAGCAGTGAGTTGAGAAGCTGTGGTTTTATGTAGGTTACCTGGACATCCCTTTCAGACGGCTTCCTCTTGCGTCGACAGTTACTCATGTTGGATGTGCTTTGTCCTTCGCGGAGGTATGCTGACATTACTCTGGATACCGTAGCTCATAATACACCACAAAGACTTGCTGTCTTGGTCACGGATGAGCCAGCAAAACACGCACCAACAATTTGTCCTCTTTTGAACTCTGATATGTTTCCCATTATGTTATGTGAACTCCAATATTTTATGTACAGCTGTGTTATTGCTCGTCCAATTCAACCTTCACATTCTGCTCTTACTGATAGAATGCAAAATCAGTGAAGATTATCCACCAGGCCATGCATAAATAAGCGTGAACACTATATCAGCTAGTGTTTCAGTTTCATTGTCCAACCCCTGTATAAGATTTTTGAGAAAGAATTTAATATTTTTATTCCGCAAGGATGCATTGAATTGATCAGAAGTGACAGTAAAGACTTTTACATTGTTATGCCCCACTGTCAAACTATGGCTTAACGAAATGACATCTACTCTACACTTGAAACAAATTAGATACTGTCTGAAGGGTACATTTGAACAGTTTGATAAGATTTGGCACCCGTTTAACTGTTACCTTAATGGACATCACTCATCACTTAGCATGTACTGTTTTAATATATTTTCTCCATACCTTATTATTCTGAATGTAGAATAGGACCAACCCGAACTCAAAGCAATTCGTATGTATTTTACGAGGTGGCTAATTCTTGCTAAATCATACGTTTTTTTATGAGTTGCCAAATTCGTATGAATGACCTACCCCTAACCCCGCCCCTAAACCTACCCATCACTGGGGTTTAGACAAATCGTATGAATTCGTACGAGTGATGTCGTACAAATTAGCCACCTCGTAAAATATATATGAATTGGTCATGAGATAGTGTTGAATAGGACTGGTAAGGGAAGGGATATAGGTTGTTATGAAGA